>JARHVA010005961.1:332500-385000 GCA_037957365.1 Torreya grandis | reverse complement strand
AAATGATAGGGTTGAGTGACCTCAATATGAAGGGGAATAATTTACTAGTGTAATGCATCAAATCAATGAGTCATAATGTAATTAATAGTGATGATGTCCCTAACAAAGACACATTCAAGGGAGCAAAGGATGTTAATAAAGTTATAATCTTGGTCATTCCATAATAGGAGGGAAACATATAATTTAAATGATGAAGTAACCAATCAGTGATAATATATGACTAATGGAAGAAAATATGGACATTTTAATTTTTTAAGTCCAATTGATAGGTGTAGGTGATTGATGAAAAGATTAGGGAGATGATTGTGAGGATGATGATTGATCAATCTAATTATTGATTAATGATTGATATTATATATAAAATATTTTATTGATGCAAAATGAAGATGATGAGAGACAATATAGATATGATGATGAATGATGGATAAAGAGGAGACAATGGTTGAGCTGACCTTAGATATGCAATTTGACTAAGCACTACCTATATAGTCTAAAAAGACCTTAGGATAATTTAGTTTAGATAAAAATATGGATGAGAACGTAAAATAGAGAAGGAGGATGATGGATGTTAGACATGTTAGTTTTGAAATATATGATGTGACTTAGATGTAGACATGAAGATAGATGACTAGGATAAGTAATGTGATATGAGATGTTAGATGTTAATGATAAATAGAGGATATAGACATGGTGATAAATGGCTTGGAGAAATGATTATATATTAGATGAGTGAAATTAGATGATCGACTTGAATATAAAGGGACTAGGATAAATGATTGGATTTGGGTTTTAGACATTATGATAGGTGGTTAAGTTATATGATTGGACATGGATGATTGAATTGATGATGTGATAAATATGATTGGATTATTAGGTCAATGATAGAGGATAGGAGAAATGATGAATGTAGTCTATTATAAATCCATAATTATTATAACATATATCATCATAGTCTTAGAAATCCAATGTAAATATATCACTATGTAGTATGCCCCATGATGTAAGTATGACTAAGACGATATTATTCCAATGCAAATAAAGATAAAAGGGGTAAATGATGAACTTCACATAGGGCACCCAGAAGTATTATTATATATTTTTGGATTCATCATAGCATCCTCATTCATAACACCCTTTATGATGCAATACTAATTAGATGACTAATAAAAGAAGATAAACATAGACAATTAAAGAAACATATGCAGATATATACATGATAAAAGAGAATAAAACAATTAAAAAAAAGTGTAGACAAGTAACACAAAAGTATCTACATAGAGATGTGTGGTGATTAGTGTCTCCTTTTTTTTCCTAATGAGAATTGATGGGATCATTGATTAGGTGATGAGTTGTACTAAGTTGTTCATGATCATGTGAATTGGATTAAGGTTATGGACTTGGAAAAGGATATGGAGTTAGATTAGAATTTTAGGATAAGACTACAAAAGACATTAGAGAAGATGACTAGGATGTTGAGATAATGCAATCTGATAAAATGATAAAACTATCAGGTCATAAGACAAGGTAGGATGACAATGAGATGGAAAACTTAGAGCATAGGATAAGAAGACTAGGATAGTGAATACATAAGACAAGTAAACTTAGATGTCTTAAGGATTTTGTGGATTTAATAATTTTTAGGGTTTTTTTGGAAATATTTCAAATTTTAGTTCTTTTGGGGTATGCATGTACACTATACAAATGGGGTTACTAGAAAAAGGAATACCAATCTTAGAAAATAGGATAAGTACATATGGAATAATGGATGGGACAACAAAAGGATGAGGGTGAGGCTGAAAATGAAATTAGGACCAGGGAAGAATGCATTAGGGATAACCAATGACCACATCATGAGGGAATAAGATATCTAGTTGCCCAAGTGTTCATTAGAGGATATGACAAGATGATTCCATAACATTTATTAAAACAAATTCCACTCCCTTCTAGAGGTTGAGACTAGATGAAAGGATGGACATAATAAGATGTACGATATGATGGTAGATGATGGGTAGATGGATAAGATAGACAAGGATGAGATTGATAAGGGATGGATTGACAAGGAATATTAGGTATATGAAATGGATTTACCCCCAAGTGTTGAGATACAATGCAGATAATAGATTATCTTACCATGATGCCAAAAATAGGTTTTCATCATGTTACTTTCCCAAGGTGTGAAAAGACTAGTTTTCACCATTAGACAAATGTTTTTTTAAAAACTTTTAGGAATCTCAATTTATTGGCGATGAATGAGAGATACATGAATAGATACACTTTATTAATCTTAAACCAATAACTATTTTAGAGATATGATATACTAGGATCATGTTGTTTATTATAAATTCACTAATTTATTTATGACATTCATTGACTTTTAATTGAGATTTATCCAGACATATAGACTAGGTGTCTTCATCACCCTTATGAGAGACAATTTTTCCTAGGTTTGTGAGGTGTGGAATATATGGATTTAGGGTTTGGATTTGATGGAAAGGTATAGGAATTGAATGGATGATAGGATCATCATATGGGGGTGAGATGTGTTACTTAGATATGGGACTAATAGTTTCACACATTGTTAGACATGTTAGACATTCCACATTTGATTGGTGCCATATGATAAAAGACCTTAAGATATCTAAGGCACTTTGTCTTTATGGTTTATCTTTAATCTAACGATTATTGACCATTTTGATATTACTTTTGACATTATTTTGACTTTTAGAATTTATTATATCTCGATTTTCCCTTGGTGCCTAACTTTAGGTTTCAATAGAGAAGATTGATTTTTGACTTGATAGATGATGATTATTTTTATTTTAATGGTCCCCTATAACCTCAAATATGGTTTCACTAGGGGAAGACACTTTTTGACTAGGTTGATGATTTAATTTTTCTTGATTTATTGATGGACCAAGATTGACTTTAGGCTTGATTATTTTAATATTATTGTCTTGGTTCCTTATATTTATGACACATGATATGTTATATGAGGATGAGCCTAATGATGTAAGTCCCTATTCATTCCTATAAAGGGAGGTGATTAGATGATCATTAATGGGAAGAAAAGGATCAATGATGGACGAAGGTGGTGGACATGGTATGTTGAGGTTAATGAGTGGTGGTGGGGTATGATGGTCCTCATAAGGGCTTACAAGTTTCCTCGTTTCAACATTAGATAAAATATCCTCAATATAAATAAAAGGATCACTAAGAATAGTTTTAGTATATACATCTAAGGTAGGATCAGATCCACTCTGACTATCTTTGATAGATAAAGTTGGTAAGGACTCTATTATGACTTCATAATCCTTATTGGGATCAAAATATATGTTTGGTTATGGATTGACATCTAGATTGGAGGTATCCTATAAAATGTAAGCATAATAATCATCTAATGTAATATATTTTGGGGATGATGTTTCTGTAGACAACTATTTTCTATCACTATTATGTTGAAATTGTCAATGTAGGAAACATTCTATGATAATACACAATTTGGGCTAAAATCATTAAAGCATGCTAAATGGTTCGAGATTGTCCTATACAATGTCAATTTAGGCTAATGTATCCTTGAATGGGGCAATACACTTTATGTGATTATTATCTTTTCTCAAATCACTTCAAGTCAAATTGTGACCATGCAAAATGAAATTATGGATCACTAAATTCTTCTAATTCAGAAGCACACATCATGTGCATGTGTTATTTTATGTTTATAATTGTTTAATTAGTGTATTGCTCTGTATGTAATTGACACCTTATTATTATTATTATTATTATTAATATTATTATACTCCAGTCAAATTATAACTCAATAAATTGAAATTTCCACCAGTTTGATTAAGTGAACAACTAATTTCCATATAATTATAGAAAATTAATTAAACCCATTTAAGCAAATTAAATCAAATTAAAAACTTAAGTGAAAATTACATGGAAGTTGTTGAAAATATAATAATTGGAAATTCACTCTTTAATTTTGCATCACCCTATGACATCATCAATGGGGTGGCATCCATAAGCCATAAATGGAACAAATATCTATTTTATGCACTCGCATCCCTCATTCATGTCACATTATTCCAAATATGAATGGGGATATTTATGGATTGTCCCTCTAAAATTTAATTGATTAATGGCCACACATCTTGATGTCAAGATGGATGGTCATGGTTGATTATGATCATTTCCAAAAATTTATAAATACAAGGATCCTCACTCATTCCTT
Source organism: Torreya grandis (assembly GCA_037957365.1). Classification (NCBI taxonomy): domain Eukaryota; kingdom Viridiplantae; phylum Streptophyta; class Pinopsida; order Cupressales; family Taxaceae; genus Torreya; species Torreya grandis. The sequence continues at coordinate 380,769 of JARHVA010005961.1, read as the reverse complement.
CAAGCTATTTTTATGTAATGTTATTATGCTGAATTTATAATAGAATAGCTTCAACTATTGGTACACATTGATAATTTCATGAGCCTAATTCATTTTTTCATTAAGCTATGATGGAGGAGGAAGCCACTCATCATTGACAAAAACATAGAGCACTAAATCAGAGAAAATCACATTTTTGAGCCACTCTTGGAGGAGGGACACTTTTGGGAAGGTTTGATGGTTGCATTCATTCTTTCAAAAGCTCTTATATTTCATTTTAAAAATCCCATGAGGGAGTTGGATTAGTGTGTCATGTATTTTATGCTTGTTTGGGCTTTACTCTACTGATTCATGGACTAACTTAATTTGGATTCCTAATGTATAGTTTATAACAAGGAATATGATTCATATGTTGGTGTTAAACATGATCCTAATGCAGATAACACTAGTGTTGAATCTAATTCTAAATTTGATGTATAGGATGTAATTCTACTAATAGAGGATTTGTTTTCTGTAAGTGACCTCTCTAAAGTGTGTCTTTGATATGATGGGTGAGAGGAAGATGATGGAGGGACAATGTATTCACCAAAGACTAGTCCATGGAAGGACACATGAGAAAATAGAGGAATAGGTTTATGGTAAATAAACTCATTGTTACTGGAGGATTTGTCAAAGATAGGTATACCGTGGAATATAGAATCAATGTATTGATCTTGGAATATAAAGGGAAGGGCTTGATGATGATCAGAAAAGGAATCTTGGCATACCCCTTCTTGTTCACCCTCAGGTGTAGATTCATCTAATTCATTCTTGATTTTGATGTCATCATGATCGATGAGGTTTTGGACATAGTTTTGGAAATTATGACATTAATTAATGATATGTTTATAGTTTTGGGGATATATATAGTAGTGGTTGACTTCACACCAAGAAGGCTTAGGCTTGGAAGGATCAAGATGTCATATGGGTGGATAGACCATCATGTATGTGGAAATAATTTTATAAAAGAGGGATTATAATGATATAAGAAAAGGAGTATGGGGCCTATATCCAATTTGTGACTTGGATGTGAAAGCATTAAAATTTAGATTATTTTGGTGTTGATATGACTAAATGGGTGGAATAGTAGTAGATGAGTTGGCCAAGATTGGATTTCCTTTGATAATGGAAGAAGCAGTAGATAACTCGCTATGATTGGTAGACAAAATATTAACTATGATAGGTTAGGATGGGGGATAAGAACATACCAATACGGGGAGCTCATCTCAAGGATGTGGAAAAGAATTTTATCCCTATTGGCTATGAGACCATTCTCTATATTAGTGTCCAAATTTTATTTATAATCTATAGATCAAGATAAGAGTAAGTATGAATGATGTGGTTGAACATCTACAATCATAAGGTATAGGGGGATTGAATGGAAATATTAAAGGATGAAGATGGAATGTGTGGAATAAAGGCTTTCTTTAATCTAATCTCAAGTTTGACTTGATGTGATGTAAGATGAGGTAAAAAAAGTTGAAATATACCAGATTAGGGTGTGAGCTATACTTTTAATGATTTTAATTAGATTTAACTAGGTGAGATATGACAAGTTATAAGATTTTATAAGGGATAGATTGGCCCAAGATATTGATTTCAACTAGGGATTGATTTGGGTTAAGACTAGCTCTACAATAAAATGATCAACTCAAATAGGATGAGATGATTTGATTGATAGGCTGATTGGATTTTGATTATGACTTAAACTTGATTAGATACAATCAAGCTAATGATGAGGACCATGATATGTAAATAATGTTTTGCCAACATGGATGAGTATTAATGTATAACTACATACTTCATGGGATGACTAGTATTGACAAGGGGATGCCAAGGTAAAGACTAGTTCAACTATAATTAGGATAGGTTGTATAAGAAATATGGTGATGGAGAAGGTGATTAGGTTAAACAAGGTTCAGATGACTGATGTGATTAAGACAAGGTGAGAAATAGGTCTGGACTAGGACACTAAAGGATGAGTGAGACAAGACGAAGTGGGGATGAGAGGACAAGATGTACTAGACTATGAAAAGATTAATGGATGACTAGTGAGTAGGTCTAAGGAAGATGACTAAGAGTAGTTGATAAGGTCTAAGACAAGGGATGATGATGGATAAGATTAGGTAGTGATTGAAAAATAGATGATAGTTGACCCAAGGGTAATAATTGAATAGGGTATATTATTTTCTATGTTTTGGTTCAAGGGATGTAAATATTATAGGTCTCCACAACACATACAAAAAAGTAATCCATAAACAAAGAATTACTGACTGAATCAGGAGTTTAAAATGATAAATACACCATATAACAACTTTTTGGGTGAGGCTATAGGATAGTGACTCATTATGGATTCATTTAAACCCTCTCAACCATATTTACACTTAATGGTCACTTGGGAGCTAATACTAACTCCGGTAGCAAGTCACCTGTTATAGTTGATGGTCCTATTCTAAACTATATAGGTTCGATCTCAAAGGATATCCTTGATATAAACTAGGTACATGAGACCCAACTCTATTTAGGGTAATGTTTAATGATTGGGTTAGATATTTAATTCCTCACTTTCATGGGATACTATATGGGGTCTCCCAATTGACCTAATGATAACTTTATCTCTAATTTAGACTATGATAGAACACAAATTATGGATCTATGCATGGTGGTTAAATCCATGGTCAAAATCTCTTAAGGACTATGTAAAATGTCTATGTATCAATTACATATTATTATTCACCCTAAAAAAATGGGAGTGGTTTTTATTTGTTTTTGATTCTCCAAGACTTGCCACTAAGACATAGTGAGGAGAGAATACACCACTATAGCTCTGAAGTGACACTCAAACAAGTAAAAATATTTATTAAAAAATTAATTAAGTGTGATTTATACAAATATATGTACAATATGGTTTTCAAAATGCTAAAATATTTGATAGGAAACCTACAAAGCAAGTGATTGGTAGTTTTAAAGTGCCAATCTTAAGGGGCAACCTGCAAGACAAGATGTTAGATAAAGATAAAGAAGTGTAAAAATATGACCTAGAATATAAGTGGTTAGTAATTTTATAGATAAAATCAAGTGAGGCAAAGCTACCACCAAATTTATCCCTGTGAAAATTGAAACAAAATGTTAGGCCAATAATCCTTAATAAAAACACTGAAAAAAATCATGTGTTTTACTCTATAGATTTTTTTGAATAAGAAATCATGATGTGGGGGTATAGGGGTGGTATCCACTAATAAGGTCAAGATTCATCTCCCCTTCTATGTTTAAGGGGTAGTACTTACTATGGGGTGAAGAGGTAGTACCCTTGCTAGGTCTGGGGGTAGTAATTTGGGATTTAGATACTCATAATGACAAAAAAATCACTAAAAATGATCTTAAATATTGCACTCACAAAGGTTTATTATAAGGAAACATTTAATTAAAATTTTATACTACATTAATAAAAATTACTTATACACTATAAATACTATGAAAAATAGCTTCTAGAGAGTCAAAATCATAGATGACTAGTAAAAATCATAGAGGTAAATAAGTGGTTTTACAAATATTCAATAAAATGCTATAGTTACTAAGTGGTTAAGTATATTAAAAATAACTTATAGGACATGCAAAACTACAACTATAAATAAGTGATATTAAAAAATCTTAGATTACAATCAAGATCATAGAAATATAGAAGTGATTTTTTAGTATGTAAGAAAAAGTTTTATTTTTAGAATCACTAATAAGAAAAACCCCATGAGTTGTGATATTTCATCAAATAGAACATAGATATAAGACAATAACCAAAAATTTGATCACATGGTGATATGTTGTCGTAAGCTACTCATAATAAATTAAAGAATGTAAAGATTCACCAAAAAGGACTAAGTTTTTACAAGTTTATATCATATCTTATGAATATTTAAACAATATCTTAATAGAAATGTAATTTAAAATGGAACTAAACATGACCAATGGAGAGTATAAATTCTCCAAAGAGATTTATGAACAAAAAATAAATCCTTAAAGATTCTAAAAAACCCTAAAATTATTATATAAATGGATCGACAAACTTAAATATGTTTATATTTTTAGTCTACAGGACAAAATCACAACCCAATATGTCAAAATTGTAAATGCTATTAAAAATTATAAATACTAATAAATGAGTTTGATAAAATTGTAATCAATCTATTCAAAATCACATATAAGAATAAAAATGATAACTACAATGTTCAAAATCATAGATGACTATCAAAATCATGACTAGCTATAAGTGATTTGGAAAAGCTTTAAGAAAACGCTTAGGTGACCTAATGACTAATAGTTAAAGTGGTAGTTTAATGCAAAATTACAATTATCATGGTAAAAATCGTGAATGCAAAATCACTATTGGTAGATCAAAATTGCTATTTGCCTGGAAACTAAGATTTTGAAGATTTTGAGCCCAAATTCATGCCTTATCAGACCTGTAAGCTACACAATCACACTTCACACACAAGATTAGTGCAAAGGAGGGATACCACTATAGTTTCCAAATGTGAGATGATAAATTTGAGAAATTTATCTATGATATGTAATTTATATAAAAAATATCTAAAATATCAATCTACTTCATAATTTAGAGTCATTATACTATAATTCAAGAAAAATAGACATTAAAACCAAAATTATAAATCTAAAGCTCATTGCTCTAAACAAAATCAAGACAATAAAAATTATATATATATATATATGAATATGATAGCATAGATTCATAGATTTAGTGGACTTGTTGGACTATGGAGATTCATGAGATTTGTGATTGATTTTATCATTATTTCTAATGGATGGAAACATGGTTTAAATAGGCAAGGGAGGGAGATTTTTCAATGAAATAAAAATTAGTTGGAAGCCTTTAGAGAAGAATACTTTGGAGAGTAATGAGGGAGTTCTAAGGAATTTAAAATTCCTTAAAATTATTTAGAGATATAACTCTCTTTAAAAGGAGAAGGGTGGTGGAGGATTATAAATTCCATTATAAAATCTAGTGATTATTAGAGGATAATTAGACTAGACTAGAAAAGTGTTAGGTGAGGAGTAGGGGGTAGGATTTTAGGAAATCCTTGTAGTAGGTAGGTAGGTGGGTTGTGAATTTAAAATTCATAATATAACAGATAATTGGGATTAGGATATAAGTGAAATTAATTATAAGAATTAATGAATAAATGACAAGGGGTAAGGTTAGTATAACGAAGAGTAATGAAGGGGGGTGTTAGATAAATGACAAAGATGATTATTAAGATAAAATAGATGAAGTTGGATGAGATTAGTGCTGAAATTAGTAAGCTGACAAAGGTGAGAAAATGTAGATGCATACATTTTATGAATTTGGAGACCATTTCCATTTCATACGAAAGGTTATGTCTTGTGTGTGTAAGATAGATGAAACTACCAACAAGTTGTTGATAAGAAGTAACATCAACTAATAGAGATAGGTAATCAACCTCAAGCTTCATACCAGATAGAAATGGAGCTAGAGCTAGCCTATAGTCAACCATGCTAAATTTTGAAAGTAAATTAAAAACATACTTATATTGTGTGATAGTGACCATAAATTTAGACTAAGAAATTTCAATCTTAAGAAAATAATGCAGCAAGACCAAGTCAATCATTGACAACCTGTAAGACAAATCAATTTTCACTAATGTGATGGTGGATGGAGAACTCCCTATGATCAATAGGTCATCCATGTAGACAACCAAAATAAATAGTGAATCATTATATCACAAAATTTGGAGATTTGGATTTGAATGGCATATAATGAATCCAATTAAAGGAAGAAATGAGTCCATATTATCATACCAAGATTAAAGAGCTTATTTGAGGCCATAGATATATTTTTAAATCAAACAAAATAATAAGGAATCTTCCACAAATCCTTGTGGTTGATCTATGCATATTTTCTCTTTCAGGTCACTGTGAATAAAGGCACTCTTCACATCCATTTGATGAACATCCCAATGATGTGCTATGACAATGATGAGAATGATTTAGATTGAGTTCATTTTGGTAACTAGGATGAACATCTATTTATATTAGATGCTAGGTACCTCATTAAACCCCTATGCTACCAAACATGTTTTGGACTTTTCTATGGACCCATCTACTACAAATTTTGTTCTATAGATCCACCTACATCAAACAAGTTTTCTTACATTAGGAAGTGGGGCTATATCCTAGGCATTATTCCTCTGCAAGGAACTATACTCCTCTTCCATTAAATTATCCCATTGAGGAGTCCTTTAAGCCTCACAAAATAATTATTGATTAGAAAAAATTATAATGAAAGTATGTTGGGCACCCTGTAATTGGGAACGGTTTACCTATTGTCTAATATATATCCAATCCATTGGCCAACACTTTGTAGTGTCTATCAATCCTAAAGAGGACTAGTGCCTAGAGAGTTAGGAGGGGAATCCTCATCACCTGAATATAATTTTGGAGGAGAAGAGGAATCTTCATCACTAATCTCATCATTAGAACTAGAAGAAGAATTCCAATCATTAGGAGGTTGATCAAGTGGATCTAAATCATAAGAATTATCAACAAATCTAAGTATTTATAAGGATGGGTGAGAAATGGAGTGTAGATTCTAAAGGACCCTCTATTATATGAAAAATCCTCTCAATGAACAAATCATGAGTGGTGGAATGGTTAAGCCTATATCCCTTAACACCCTTAAGATATCTAATAAAGATGCAAGACTACATATGTAGTTCTAATTCATTATAATTATTATTCAAAACAGGAACCATAATAGGTAAACCAAACACTTGAAAGTGATCTATTTTGGGTTTTGAACACTCTCTTCAATTATTTATGAGGAAATTAGTTTAGAATATAAGAAGCATAGTTGGTTTTCTTGTCCTAATGCTACAGTGAAAGAAACTTGGAGTGTAACATAAAGTTAGCTATTTGCTTTAAGGACATATTTTTATGATCTACAACACCATTCTAATTAGGAATATATCAAACTATACATTTTAGTTCAATCCACTCTAATGTACAATTTTTTTCAAAACAATTATTTACATACCATTATTATCCATTTTTAAAATATTGATGGATTTACCTAATTAATTATCTATAGCCACCATGAAGTCTTGAAAATGGTTAAAGGCCTTAGATTTTTTATTCAGAAAATACACCCAAGTGTATCTAGAATAGTCATCGATGAAATTTAGCATGTACGTTGTCTTATTAAATGAAGGTTTTGGAAATGGATTAGTAATGCGACTGTGAACAATCTTCAATATCTATTTAGCTCTTTGTTATTTGCCTTTGTCATACTTCTCCTCTGGATGCTTACCAAGAATGTGACCTTGGCAAACTCTATCACAAAACTTAACTCATGGCAACCTTGAAACCATGTCTTGACGATTTAGTTTCTCCAAGTAGTGATAATTAAGATATAAAAATCTCTCATACCATAGTTTACTCACATCATCTAATGAGTGAATAGTGTAGTAGAGGTTTGATCAAGAGAAAAATGTGAGAATGTATACAACATGGATTGGTGATTTGTTTTCCTGAATGCAACAATGGAATCATTATTAGATTCTTTAATAAGCATGGAATTAGATGAGAACTCAATTTTCTTATTTGAATAAATGTGAGTAGTCTAATAAACAAGTTGGAGATTGGTGGATAAAGAGGGAGCACATATAACATCATGAAATATACCATCATTCACTTAAATATATCCACTCTCACTAACTTTTATAGAAGTATCATCACCCCAAAATATGGAAGGCATAAAACAAGGCTCCAAGGATGAGAATATGTCCTATGATGAAGCCATGCAGTGTGAGGCACTAGAATTAATCACTAATGTAGAACACTGGGATACAACTATAAAAAGTGCTTTACCATTATATTTTCCATTCTTACTATCTTTAGCTTTATAAGTCTCTTTTGATGATGAATTTTAGGTGGAAGAATCAAAGACATTGATAGTGTGATTCTTGAGTGTTTTGTTATTCAGTCAATATGCTTCTTCATGCATTTGGCTTCATCATGTCTGCATTTATTATAATAGCCATGTGATTGCTCTATCATAGAATTCCCCTCTAAAGAGGAGGATTCTTTTGATTTTTTTCACTTAACATCATATTTATGGCCTTTTATTTTCTCTGGGTCTTTCTTGTTCTACTTTTTTCTCTTTACTACTAAAAGCCTTTTATTTGTCATGACTCATAATTAAGGCATGATATTTGGATGAATTTAGTGTACCCATTTTAATGAGCTTATCTTATTCCCAAGTCAAGTCAGCATCAAAATCATCTAAGGATGACATGATCCATGTAGCTCCAAAGGCATGCCTGGTATTGTGGAAGGTAGAAATAAATAGAAAAGAGTCAAATCTTAATTTTAAAAGGATGGAAATAATCAATTGTTCATCCTTTTTATCAATTTTGCATAGTTTGAATTATAACCTAAGTGATTTGAACTTGGATAAAAAGTCTTGAATCATATCAAATTCACCTGGGCTTAGACTAATGAGTCTTTAAAAGTAACTATTTTCATCTTTAGACCTAAGTGACCTAAATGCATTGAATCTTATATTTAAAAAGGCTTCCATGACCTTAAAATTAATGGCTTGATGACATTCACCAGACCTATGCCATGCCTAAGAGTTTGACTACATCATTGTGAGCTAAGAGAATGGAATATAAAACTCATATACCTATGAAAGAATTCATGTGCAATGGGTGAATGACTTTGGTGATCAACATCACCATGGATCAAGTGATCAATCTGGTGGACATTAGGCCAAGCATGTGAGATTATTTTCCCTTAACGACCTTTATTAAACTTAAGCAAGCTTGACTAGACTGTATAGACAAAACTCAGTTGGACAAAAGTCTACACCAACATGACTATTTATCTAGAAATCTAGTCTACTATGGACATACTCTCACAGACATATAGAGAAAATGAGTTTTCAAATATGGGGTTAAGGCTAAAATTATTAACTAGTCTGTAGTCACCCTTACATAAATATATATATACATATGTATGTATGTATGTATGTATGTATGTATATTTATATTTATATGTATAAATTTTGATTCTTTACTTTAAGATTGAGATTATTAGATACCCAAATACCAATATATATATATATATATATATATATATATATATATATATATATATATATATATATATATATATATATATATATATATATATATATATATATATATATATATATATATATAGGTATTTGGGTATCTAATAATCTCAATCTTAAAGTAAAGAATCAAAATTTATACATATAAATATAAATATACATACATACATACATACATATGTATATATATATTTATGTAAGGGTGACTACAGACTATATATATATATATATATATATATATATATATATATATGTAACTAATAAAACTTCATCCAACCCTTTATTCACTTTTATGACTATTTATTCTAAACCAGGGCTCTATATGCACAATCTCTCCATGGTCTAAGTGTGGATCACAATGTAGATATTCAAATACCACTATAGAATTAGAAGATATTTAAAAATTGATTATTTGAGCTAAAGAGGATGAGTTAAATAATATTTTATTTTGGCCTTAATTTAGTGATTTTTTTTTTAATAATAATTTGAACATAATCCAATCAGTCATAAGTGGGAAGCCATTAGACCCACCATCAAAGTATTGGAGGGAGCGTTTAAGAGGATAAGAAAGGATGAGGAGAAGTGAGTAGGGATGATTATGGATGACGAGAGATTCATTAGGGATGATGAGGGATGGTGAGGGTCAATGAGGGAGTGATGAGGGATGATAAGGGATGATGACTTAGAGAGAGAGAGAGAGAGAGAGAGAGAGAGAGAGAGAGAGAGAGAGAGAGAGAGAGAGAGAGAGAGAGAGAGAGAGAGAGAGAGAGAGAGAGAGAGAGAGAGAGAGAGAGAGAGAGAGAGAGAGAGAGAGAGAGAGAGAGAGAGAGAGAGAGAGAGAGAGAGAGAGAGAGAGAGAGAGATTTTGAATTATTAGAGATGAAGGAGTGATTAAGAATGATAAGGATGATGAATTAGTCATTAAATATGATAAAGGATGGTGAATACCATGAGGGAGTGATGAGGGATGATATTGGATGAGGAGGGTGTAATTAGGGATGATGAGAGATGAGGAAGAGAGGATTTTGGATGAGGGAGAATGTGAACTTAAAATTTACCCAAAGTTGTCATTTGATGTGTGCAAGTCATTAATGTGACCTTTATTGATTGAATCATACCACTTTGTATTGAATTCAATGTGGTGGGTTTATCAAATTCAATTTTGATAAACCTAGAACCCTTAAAACTGCCACTAGCATATAATATGGAAGGAATAAAAAACCTAAAAGTGACTATAGTTAAAAAAGTTATGCCCTGAAATCTCTAGGTTAAACATATAATACTTGAAAATTCCTAATTTTGGATTTGAGAAAACTATCTTCCACATAGTAAGGCATGCATCTATGAGACCAAATCTATTAGATGCAGAGTGACCCTAAATTATTACATTTACTATAATAAATTTAAAACATAAGTTGAGATATTAAAATTTATTTTAGTAAACTATTCCCCCACCCCACCTATTTATTCATCCATTTTTTACATTCTACCCTCTTTAATGCTTTCATTGAGCCATAACACGTATGCGATATAACATGTAGACATTATTATGTCTATGTGTTATACCACATACATAGTTTAGTTTTTTAACATTTCAAACTCATGTAACTTTACATTATACCCCTTCTAATACATTAATATATATATTTTTCAATGTTAAAGTAACATGTACACACTATAATCTGTAAAAGTTATGGTTTGTTTGAATTTAGAAAATAAGCATTTCAATTCAGAAATGGCTTAGATTGTAGAGTTAAAGGCTTGGACCTATAAAAAAGTAGTTGAATCTGGTATCTTTGATATAAAATGAAAAAATTAAACTTCCATTTCCATATACACTAAGATTTTAGTGAGATAATTCATAAACATATTACCATGATGACCAGAATGCTCTCCTCTTTCTAAATATATTATTTTTTAAAATTTTAGACTATTTTATGGTTTCTATCTATGCTTATTTCTAACTATGGATTTTTTAGGCCAATAAATGCTATAAATATAAATTCCTTTATATGTTTAATTATAATTATTTTTATTTATCCAAATGCCAAAAAAAACTATATGGTCACAAATTCTAAATAATTATTTATGCATTAAACAAAACTTTATTTTGAGGTAGTTATAGAGGTCATAAAACCATCTATAGATTCTTTTATTAGTTTTAAAGATATATTTTATTGTAAAATTAATTAAAAAAATCATTAAAAATGTAATAAAATATAGGTCACAAACTAGATGATCTTGTCTAAATTTACACTAAAGGGTTTCAAAAAATAATGAACTTTTCTATAAAAGGTTATATCCTACAGATAACTATCTACTATATTTTATTAAAAATGGAGTTCCTATTTAAATTTTTTATGTTTGACCTACTTATACTTAACCATTTAAGAAAACCATGTTTTGGAAACTAAACTCAAAATTCTACAATTCATGTTATTACATCATCATCAAATTTTGACTATAGCTATCTCAAATTATCTATATAAGTTTAAATTTATCAATTTTTAGGGAAACCATGTCCACCATTAGGCCCCTTTTTGTCCCCTAACTTTGTCCACTTACCCTTACAACATGATTTCTACCTATATGAATATACCACTTTTAGTGGAATAGATGATGAACTCAAAACCTTGAGAAGCAAAAATCAATAGATTGTCAACAAATATTTCACATAAATAACCAAGTTTTTAACTACTATTATTATTTTAAGTGTATAGTATATGTTTACAACAAAATGGAGAGTAGGTAATTATCAAGTACAATTGGGTTGCAACACCCAAAAACTCATCCAATCCAACAAGTGGATGATGTGCAAGAAAATACCCTTTGTAGAGAAAGAAACCTCATAAAATATAATGAATATAAGAAGACATCATAACATAAAAATAACATGCAATAAATTGTATATAATGTTAATAAGGTGATGGTTGGATGGATCCTGTAAGATGGGCTGGCAGCTAGAGGGATTTCACCTTTGGAGAATAGAGAACCTATTTCATCTAAGGTGGGATCTAATGCTTGGATGCAAATATATGATGGATCTTGACATAACATATTATATTTTGAAGTACTTGGCATAACCATCAATAGATTGAGATGTTAGGATTTGTAACCCAAATTTAGAATTGGTGATAATTTAGAGGAAGAAGTTGTATGATAAAGTTAAGGGTAGTTTTTGATGGTATAAAGGAAAGGGTTATATTTTATGACATGATGGAATGGGATCACCACAAAGAGATTCATAATAAAAATCCTAAAAGATTCATGTCATGGAGGATTCCAAGGTAGATGTATGACATGATTTTAATCTAAAGACATTTGGTGTGAAGAATACCCCAAGGGATAATTCCTTGGGTAGGGTTTCAAAATAATGGACATTAGGTAAGCCCACATTTTTAGACATTATTTTCATATCTAATCCCCCTTGTGTGAATCCCATGAAACCAACTAGTCAATAATTTTGGTTTCTTTTAAAGATGATGACCTTATAGAGTTTATGGAGTTGGAACATCATTTTATCCTCTAGGGGAATTATTTTCTACTTTAGTGGGATATGGCCTAGTCTACTAGATGTCAACAAATGGATTCAAGGCTATTGGAGGATGTAAACTAAAGGTAACTTATAAATATGTCCTTGTGCTAAAGTGTTCTTTGTTGTCAGTTTTTATTGAAAAGAGGATAAGGATGTTCTTTTAAAAAATGATATTTGAGAATGGGATCAACATTTATTATTAGTTAAGCCATGCTTCTTGACATTTTTTGATGCATAAAATATTTATCTATTTTTTTGGAAATATGTTATCACGATGTTGAGATGTGCTACATGGGGTATTGTATGTCCTCCATAGTAATTTTTGCTAAAAATATGAGTTTGTACATTGAAAAAATATATATTTAGATATAATTCAATTATTTATTAAATTTTGTTAATCATTCTTTTTTACAATCACATTGTTTGATAGTATTATTATTTTTATTACATATTATAAAATACATACCTGTACTTGAAACTAAAATATTAAGCTAATGAGTATAATATCTACACATTCAATCAACACCAATCAATAAGAAGAATAAATAATATCATGTATGCAAGGATACCAACACAAAAACGTGTCTAATAGATGGACATCCCTTGATAATTATTTTCCTAAAGCTTCATTGATTTTGAACACGAATAAATTGTTTATTTCTTACCAATCCAAATTAAAAAAACAAAATGTATTAAATGAATAATTTGTGAAAAACATTATTTCATTAATTTCTCTATTGGTTATATCACCTATATTTTTATGGATTTGATAAAGATTCAATTACCTACGTATAATGTCATTGTGGGTCTTACTTTGAAATTGAGTTTCACCCTTTTACCATGGTGAGACACTAATGGAACCGACAATACCCATGTATTATTAAGCTTACTAATCCATAAATTTCACCATCAATACCCATGTATTATTAAGCCTACTAGTCCACAAATTTCACCCTATCATGAATTATAGCAAAAAACTCATTTCCATCACTCTAAAAGCACTCCCAAGCATTTGTGTATCCTTCCAAACTAGCTTATCTTCATTGTTGATAGCTAGCAAGTGAAATTTTCTCAATAAATTATTCAAATTGAACACAATGATAGTATCTTCCTCATTCAATTTTTATAAATTTAAAATTTTCCATCTTTAAAGACCTTTAATACCATGCTAATATTCATGTTCCTTAAAAACATACTTATTTTAGATGTGCTCTTGAATATGATGCCATGGTTCTAATTAACTAAGAGGTTAGTCTAAAACCCATGAACATTTCCAAAATTCAACCTTCATACCATTACCAATCTACCATTTTGAGCTAAATGATATTAGATCTTTGTTAGAAATCAAGGAATTTTAGAAATGTGAACCCCTGGCAAATTAGTCATCTTCAAAAATGCACATCAAATTTTTGCCATCTAAATATTTGAATCTCAAAATGTTATCCCAATTGTTGTTTCCTTTAATAAAATTCCATACAAACTTAGAGAGGAGCACTTTTTTAATTAAATGTAACTTTATTAGGCTGAGTCCTCCCTAACATTTTAAATTAAAAACTTTATTCCAGGCTACAAGATGGAACCTATTCCTCTCTTCTGACCCTGTCCAAAGGAAGTTCCTTCAAATTTTGATGAGTTGATCTTTTATGCTCTTTGGAAGGATGAAAAGAGAATGAAGGTAAACTACGAAAATTTGAAATACGCTCTTGATTAAGAAAAGATTGCTAATTTGAGAAATGAGATTACCTTTCCACCTGGGTAACTTTCTTTGAAATATTTAAACTAATGGATTCCAAGCATAATTGAAATATAATTGATAAAGAGAGGCATGCCAAGGTAAGAAGAAGGCATAAGTTTGATTTGGAAGCCTAACAATTATGCAATTCTAATTTTTTAATCCACAAGAGTGTTAATTTTTAAAAAAATATATATTGCTATATCTATATATAATAACATATAAATTAAATAGATCTAAATTATTAAAATAATATAAATATAATAATATTAAATATAACATATTATATAATAATATAATATTTTATTTTTATAATTAGTATTTATAAATATACAATGATAATATATTATAAACTTTCCATTGGTATATACAAATATGGACTTTGAAATTTCAATGCTTTATCCCCATGTCAATAATATTGCAGTATTTATTAGATTCTTACATCGAATTTGGCACCTTACAACAACCAAATCACTTGTCACGACATCTTCATTTACCCATGACAAAAGATATAGTCAATAAAAAATGTCACCATGTTACAAGTTATAGACCCCTTTGTCATGTATAATGGCATGTAAATCTACTAGTTACCTTAAATTTAGGTTGAGTGTATGATATAGGCCCTCTAGTGTCTAATATCTCCTCAAAGACCTTGTCATTGTCCCTCACTATCACTGTCCACCTCACCTTGAAATACATCACCACTTGGATGTTTTGTACGGCCTTGCCCTTTCCCAGCACATCACCATTGGTCAATCTTACTATGAAACAAAATGTCTCCTTGCATGACACATTTTCATATTATATAATAATTATAAAATCTAATTTTACATGATGACCTTTATGTTAAGTATAAAATTAGTGTTACTTAAACCTTCATGCACAAAAAATATGATGTAATCAACAATTATGAGTTTCAAGTGAATTAGAATTGTTGGTTTATACACTCTTACTTTATAAAATCCTATTTTATGAGCATATCATATGATATCCTTTCCGAAATAGCTTGCACCTTTGAGGCAATTTACTAGTAGTATAATAACATAGTCACACATTTACATGAGGTAGTGACATAGATACACATTAATATAGTCACACATTTGAAAATTGGTACGAGTGACATGAATATGAAATAAAAATCTTGTTAAGGCTAAAATACATATAATCATACCAAGTAGATGGAAAACCAATACAAAATAGGAAGTTACCAGTCACAAGAATAAATTAAATAATATCATAGGTATGACTATCTAAAGATTCTTAATATATTGTCAATAATAGTATTATGCATCACGTATAGACTCGAGTGAATGTGTGAATGATTGTAATTATTTTTGCATCATGAACATGCAACCTCATGAAATAAAAGCTATGGATATACAACTATAAATAAGCTACATATATGTAAACCAAAGCACCATTCTAATCCTTTTATTTAAAGCTAAATTCCAATTAAACTTTTCTTCAAACAGGAAATGCTGCTAATCATTCCATTCAAACTCACTAAAAACTATTGTATTCTATTAAAAGGATATTTTTATAATTGTAATACATAATTTTATACATGATGGATTATGGTATGTGATCCAAAACCTCAATCAAAAATATATGAACGTAATTTTTATCCAGAAAACCTTGTGAAAGAAATAGAAGAAATTAAAAATAAAAATAAAATCTCTGAAATACTATCATTTTTTTGTCTTATAATTATGATTTTTAAAAAAGTAAAAAAAAGATAGATAAAAATGATATTATAACGGGTTAGATGTTATAAATATCAGTGGAAAATTCCATAAAAATTGAGGGATCAACATTTCAAAATAGAGAAATTGGTGGGAATCATGGAAAGGAGTTATGTTTCTGAACATCAACCTCTTTGCCACCTCCTTGTCCATAGATACATTACCAGTAGCCTAATTGGTGTAAATTATGTCGAATGATATAATTTTATATTTTGATAATGTGGGGATTAATAAATTGAAAGTGTCAATTGGAAGTCATATTGCATTTGAAATCTATTATTTCTGACCCTGTCTCACATTTTCTTCATAGAAATTTAAAAAAATTACATGAATTTTTTATGGAGTTGATGGTAGAAAATAAGGCCGTGTGTTTATTTATATGATGTTACAATGCACTATGCATGGAGGAAAAGTTCTATTCCATGATGAACTTGAATAATGTTGAACTAATGGGTAAGGTCAAGGCCATATATAGAACATGCAAGTGGTGGAAGATTTCAAATTGAGATGGTCGAAGATGATGAAGGACAATCATAGTGTATTTCATTAATAGAATCAAAGAAACCCATAAAAATATACATACAAAATTCAATGACATATCATAATTACCAATGTAATTTGTATCTTGTCTTGAACTATGGTAACTATGCAAAAATAATTGAAATATGTGTCACCTTAATGAAAATAGGGGTCAGATATCAAATAGATCATTTAAAAACACAAAGAACACACCATGTGTCAATTTAGTCAAGTATAAAATTATATAGATTTTTTTTTATTGTGTTAACTATATAAAACATAATAAGACAACTCTAAAACCAAGTAGACAAAATTTAGAAAAGGCTTCTTCAATGAAAAATTCCTCTTATATAATCTAAGTGACTGATGAAAGATGTCATATGATAATAGATATGGATAAAAATATCTCCAAGATTTTTTAATTCTCATTCTAAGTAATACTAACAACAACTATTTTATTCGTAATGATAGTGTTTATTTTTATTTACTTATTAAATGGAAGAAATGTAGAAACACAATTAACACCACAATCACTGCTAATTTTTTGTAGTTTATTAGACCATGGTTAAAATTATCGCTACTTTATAATGTTCTCTCTAAGTACGATGGTGGTTTGATTGGTATTCAAATCATACTCGAAACCCATGACTGATAACCTCTCTCAAATTTTATTCATAAAGAATTAGGAATAAAATTTTGATATTTTTTGTGGAGATGATAGTTACAAAGGAGCTTGTATGTTCTTTCATACATTGTGACAATGCACTGTGTGTGAAGGAGACATTCCATTTTGCAGTGAACTTGAGAAATGGTGAAGTTTTAGGAGAAAACAAGGCCATAAAAAAATATGCACTAAAAAATTTCACAATGAGTTGAACGATGAGGATGAAGTGTAATGATAGGATATTTCAATGATAGACTCGATTAAACTTGGGAAAATACATGTACAAAATTCAATGACATTTCACATATGTTAATTTGCAATGAAAGGGGTCTATTATTATTATTATTATTATTATTATTATTATTATTATTATTATTATTATTATTATTATTATTATTATTATTATTATTATTATTATTATTATTGAAACATCAAATGATAACTTGCTCCATTATTGGGTTACCTCATTTCAATGATTGTGTCCCCTAACACTTATAATATGATACCAAACCATATAAATGCTTATTATAATGAAAACATATGCATTTTTCATTTAGTGACATTCATTCAGGACCATTCTCTATGTATGAACATCACATTTCATGAGATGGTTAATAATAATAATAATAATAATAATAATAATAATAATAATAATAATAATAATAATAATAATAATAATAATAATAATAATAATAATAATAATAAGTTGAGTATAAGTGAGCGATGTGAAGTTGTTTAAAAAAAGGTTTTGAAAAAATGTGGATTTTATCATACGAATGGAAGAATATTTTTTTCTTCAATTTAAAATTGAATAAAATGATTTTAATTACATTCATGTTACTTACGTATTTATGGGATCATAACTCATTACATTTTTTAATAAATTTTAAAATAATATATAAATCAATGGATTAGTTATTTATGAAATAGATTAATCTGAGTTCTTATTGATTTCTTTTAACAACTCATAAACCCTCTTGTTCTCAACTTTTTAAATAAATCTAACCTAACTTTACTATCAATGTTCCTCATACCAAACCAAAATATTTTTATAACCTAATAAAAAAAATCATTAAAATATATGTGTGGCAATAATAGGATATGTTTAGAATTTGATCCATAGTTGCCTATAAAATGATTTTTTTCAATACGAATCTTTGAAACTAAAAAAATTCAATTTGGTTTGGGATTTTCCTTACAATATATGTAGATGGAAGGAGTAGAAAATATTTGGAATTTAATATGTCTAGAAAGAGTGTAAATTGGTTGTCAAACATTACTTAAAATATATAGTCATTTATCTCATTTAACTTTTCGTACATGGAACATTAAGTAATAATAATATAATAGTATATTTTTGTGGAGGTGATGGTAGAAATTAAGGTTCTATATTCTTTATTAACATGCAAATGTATTATACATGGGAGAAATATTTTATTTCGTGACGAGCTTAAGTAATGATCAAGTAGTATAAAGGGGTAAGACCATATAAAACATGAAAGTGGTAAAAGATTTTAATGTGCATAACTGTGAGGGTAAGACCATATTTTCTTCCTAATGTTTGATTATAGTGTTTATATATATTCTTATGTATGACGTAATTTCTTTATGAGTAAATATATTAATAATATGGACAAATGAAAGTTAAAAGATAAATTATAGAACCTCAATATTTTGTCTCATGTTAATAATATTATAATATCGATTCGAACTACACATCAAACATAAAACCTTACTGTAATCAAATCACCTCTCATATATTTTTATCTCTTCTCATATGCCATTATAACCTCACATTTTTCTCTCTACTACTTTGTTTTCAGCTCCAACACTGCCTTTAAATATGATTTCTACATACTCATCAAAACATTTTCAATTTATTTATTTTGTGAATTGTTAAAAAGCTCCGCAATTTTCTTATTGAATATTTGATTGTCAAAGTGTATTCCTTCTCTCGCACAACTATGGACTTTATAGATTTATGTATTCTTTTTAATTTTTGTATGCATGGCTTTCGTTTGTGCACTATAGGTAATGGCGAAAAATGAGCACATGAAAGGAAGCGAATGTGTACGTAATTTAATTTAATCCCTTTAAGCGTTCATTTTGTATGGCATATATTTTAGTTTTCATGGAAAAAAATTTAAGTGTCTTATATGGAATTTGAGTTGTCGGATATAAAGTGAAGAAAAAAGGCAAGAAAATTTGAACCATATTTTAGGCTCTAAGACTTTTAAGAAAACACACAAACTCTCAAATTAGAGGCCACATAGAAACTGTAATTAGAGAATGACAAAATTGAGTATCCTAACTTCTCCGTTTTAGTCCGTTGTATTTGGTCATACATTTAGCAAGCCAATATTGATTACTTTTTTCTTCGTCTCAACGGTAAGCTCATTAAAAACGGTCACCCTGTTTATATATAATTGGCTTTCCCTTTTAACTAATCATTCATCTAATTTAAGGGTGGAACATCAAAAGCGATCACCCTGTCTATATATAATTGGCTTTCCCTTTTAACTAACCATACATCTAATCCAAGGCCTTCTGGTGTAAGTTAAAACAATATGCCATGGAAACATACAATTTGATATTTAGATTGAACAATAATATTGTTAAAAAGCTCAGCTGCTTGCTGTCTGAATACGTCTCCCAAGTGTAATTCCCTCCCTCACACAGCTGTGTAGTTTTTACACTGGCGTGTTTTTTAATTTTTGTATGCATAGCTTTCATTACTGCATTGTGGATGATGGCAGAAAATGAGCATAGGAAGGGAATCAGTACTTTCACACTTATAAGGTAAATTAATTTAGTTGCGTTAAGTGTTCAGTTTCTGTGTCCCCCATATGGAATTCGAGTTGTCGAATGTAGAGTGAATAAAAAAGGCACGGAATTTTGAACTAGGCTGTAAGACATTGAAGAAAACACAAAAAACCTCACGTTAGAGGCCAAAGAGAATCTGTAATTAAATCACGACAAAATTCAATATACTAATTTCTCCTTTTTAGTCCAATTCAGCTGGTCATAGATTTAGCAAGCTAATATTAACCTATTATTTCTTTGTCTCGATGGTACGCTCATCAAAAACGATCTCCCTAATTAAATATAAATTGCATTCCGTTTAACAAATCATTCGTCAAATCTGACGGGCTTCCGATGTAAGTTAAAACGATACGCTGTGGAAAAATACAAATGGATGGCTGGCATTCGTCTGTACAGCACAATTGATTCTGTTTTATAGATCAGCAAAAATGCTTACAGTACTGGTGCTTCTGAAATGAGCATAATGGTTGAGGTGCATGTTGAGCTTCCTCCTTACGCTAACACTGAATCTAAATGGTATTCCAGTTTCTCGGAAGATTTAAACACTATGGGCGAGTTTTATGGACAGTCGGTTAATTCTTCAACAAACATGATTTCGGCGAATAAGTACAGTGTGTACTCATAGAGTGCCTTCACCACATACATAAAAGCCGATTCAAACGGAGCTGTAGATTCTTTCAAAACTAGCTAACTAGCTACATTGCGTACAGGAGTTGTTTGTGATTTTGGAGCAAAACTGAATATCAGAGAAACTTAGCGAGCCAGCCGCCAACCCTTGTCAGTGCTCTCAATGATAGTGGACTTCAGCAAGTTAAGTCAGGGTTTCCAAAGATATCGTGTTTTTGTAGAATCTAAATAAATGTAGAATCTGAAAACTAAACCAAATTCATACACCCAAAGATTATGAGATAACAGCGAAAAAAAAAAAAAAAAAAAGCATAAAATTCAAGTAAAAACAGAGCACCCAGAAATCTTTATTTGCAAGCTTGAAAAACTGTCTTTATTAATGCATATATATAAGAGAATAACCAAGCTGTTACATAAATTGCAGTAGCTAAAAATATAATAAATAAATAAAAAATTATAAACTAAGCATGCAGATTGCATGCTTTATTCCTACACTGGATTTGGTGGTGAAAACCAAGCTGAAAAACAAACCGTCTAAACTAGTTAACAAAACTATTCTAAATTAAGGAATTGCATGGGTCAAAAGACCAACATGCAACACGCAATCTAAAGGAATTCAAACAAAAAACTAAATCTATGCAAGACATTCAACGGCGGTAGAACTAGTTATTCAATTGAATCTCTAGCATCAGTTATCAACATACTCCACCTTGATGCTGAGAGGGCTTACAATCTTATCTCTGAGTGTAAAAAATTGATTTGTTGCAACTGATTTCATGAAGATATCTGCCAACTGTTCTTTATTGTTGATGTATTTCAATTCTACTACCTTCATATGCACTAAATCTCGGATAAAATGATGCTTTAAATCAAAATGTTTTGTCTTGCTGTGATGGACTGGATTCATGGCCAATTTAATAGCACTAATGTTATCAGAAAAAATAACCGTGGGCTAAACTTGAATCTCTCCAATTTCTTCAAGAAGTTTTCTAAGCCATAATGCTTGTGTACCCACTGAAGTGACTGCAACATACTTTGCTTCTATAGAAGAAAGGGAAACTATACTTTGCTTCTTTGAGCTCCAAGTAATCAAACCAGAACTAAAAAAAAAACAATTCCCAGATGTTGAATTTTGGTCATCCAAACTACCTCCCCAATCAGAATCGCTAAAACCAACAAGATTGAATTTTTTAAAAGTGTAGTAATGAATACCAAAATCTAGACTGCCTTTCACATACCTCAAAATTCTCTTAGCTACCTTCATATGTATTTCTGATGGCTCTATCATGTACCTTGAAACAAGTTGAACTGAATAAGCAATATCAGGTCTTGTATGAGTTATAAACATTAAGCTTCCAACAACACTTCTATAGGTTGTCTCATCGACTCTTTCAGCACCATCATCTCTACACAACACAACTCCATGAGCAACTGGAGTGGAGACTGGTTTACAATCAACCATATCAAGTTTGTTCAACATATCTTTAGCATAATTTGTTTGACAAATGAAAATTTTATTCTCCCTTTGATAAAGCTCCATTCCTAAAAAATATTTCATGAGGCCTAAATCTTTCATCTCAAATTCATTCATCATGGAAACATTGAATTCATCCATCATCATAGAACGGTTATCCATATACAACAAGTCATCAACATACAAACTTACAATTAGAATATCATTATCTTCTTGTTTGTAGTAAGGGGTAGGTTCACTCTTACTTCTTTGAAAGCCATTCTCTTGAAGATATCCATCAATCCTAGCATACCATGCTCTTGGTGCTTGTTTGAGGCCATACAAAGCCTTCTTTAACTTGTAGACATGATTTTATTTTCCTTGCACTTCAAAATCTTGTGGCTATTCCACATATACTTCTTCTTCTAAGTACCCATTCAAGAAGGCACTTTTCACATCCATATGATGGATGCTCCAATTATTTTGAGCTGCTAATGAAATCATCATTCTAATGGTATCTTGTCTTGCTACTAGTGCAAATGTCTCTTCATAATCGATGCCATACTTTTGTGTGAAGCCTTTAGCAACTAATCTCGCCTTATGCCTTTCAACACTTCCATCACTATTACACTTAGTCTTGTAGACCCATTTGGTGCCAATCTTCTTCTTGTCATGTGGAAGCTTTCTAAGCTCCCAAGTGTCATTCCTATGAATAGAATCGATCTCTTCTTGCATTACTTGCATCCAAACCTCATTAGTATATGCACCTTCAAAACATGATGGTTCAAAATCAGCCTTGGTAAGTAAATCAAAATTCAGTGTCTCACCTCTTGGATTTTCTTCATGTGCTTGATTTGAACTCCTTTTCTAAATGTCACTCAATCTTCTTACCTTCCTTGTAGAGCTAAGACTTGAATCTGGACTTACACTTGGAATTGAACAACCAAATGAGGGGTTACTTGGTGGATTTGAAGCACTTGGAACAAAAATATTAGTGGGCTGCCCATGATCAATATCATCCATAATAACTTCATTTAAAATAGATTTTGACTTCTCCATATGGTCTTTTTGATGACCATAAACTCTCCCTTCATAAAAAATCACATCTCTTGACACAATAAGCCTATTAGTGAGAGGATTATATAACTTATAAACCTTACTTTCCTCACTATATCTAACAAAAATACATAACTCACTTTTGGGATCTAACTTTTGCCTCTTTTGATTAGGAAAATGAACATAGGCTAAGCAACCAAAAACCTTGAAATAATTAACATTTGGATTTTTCTCATACTAGGCTTCATACGGAGTCATCCTGTCAAGTGCAGTAGTGGGACTCTGATTGAGAATATATACTGCTATAGCAACTGCATCTCCTCAAAAAAAATTGCTTAATCCCTTTGTTTTTAGCATGTTTCGTGCCATCTCCACCACTATACGATTCTTCCTTTCAGCTACACCATTTTGTTGAGGTGTGTATATAGTGGTGAGTTGTCTTCTAATGCCATGCATATCACAATAACCTTGAAAGGATTTTTAACAAAATTCTCCTCCATGATCAGTCCTTAAACATTTAATTTTATACCCTTTGTCATTTTCTACAAGGGCTCTAAACCTCTTGAATGTCTCAAGAGTTTCACTTTTGGTCTTCAAAAGATAAACCCAACACTGTCATGAGTAATCATCAATAAAAGTAATGAAATATGATGACTTACCCTAACTCTTTGTCTGCATAGGACAACAAATATCTGAATGAACTAACTGGAGTGGATAATGAGCCCTCCATGCATTGCCTTTTGGAAATTTCTCTCTTGCATGTTTTCCTTTGGCACATCCTTCACAAAATTCTTTGTGCTCTTTAACCTTAGGCAAACCAAAAATTAATGCTTTTGATATTGAAATCTTCAAACTATGAAAATTTAAATGCCCATACCTGAGATGCCACAACCAACTTGTATCCTCATATTCCATATTGACAAGATTCTTGTTATGTTCACCAAACTTCAATGGAAACATCCTATTCTTTATCATAGGCACAACTGTTACCACCCTATTTCCTTGATTCTTATCATAAATTATACATTGTTGATTTTCAAATACAACTTTATAAATTTTTTGACATAATTTTCCAATACTCAACAAATTATGCTTTAACTTTGGAGTGTAATAAATGTCTTTAACACTCTTCATACCTTCTTTTGTATAGACATCCATAGCTCCTTTTGCAACAACCTCAAATGATTTGTCATCACCAAGCTTGATCTTGGTTTTAAAACTTTTGTCCATTATAGAAAAAAAAATTTCATTCCCTGACATGTGGTTAGAACATCCCGAATTTAAATACCAAACATCTTTAGAAATATTTTCAGCTTTGTCATAAGATAAAAATAAATTATCTAGAGGATTCTCATCACCTTCTTGAGCATAATGAATGCTTTTACCATTATTACCTTATTTTAATCTACATTCATAATTAAAGTGGCCATACCTATTACAATGATAACACTGGATATTTATTTTATCAAATCGGCCTCTACCTCTTCCTTTGAAACCACATCTTCCTCAAAAACCACCTCTGCCTCTATTTCCTCTTGAGTAATTCTGATTTTGGCCTCTACCTTGGCCTTGATTACTTTTGATGCTACTATTGTAATATTCATTCTTTTTTATTTCTAATTTGGATGAAAAAGCTTTCTCATCACTTTCCCCAAATGAATCTCTCAATCTTTCTTCATGAGACATCAAAGATCCAACTAGATGATCAAATTGAAGAGTAGACAAATTCTTACTTTCTTCTATGATTATACAAACATGGTTCCACCTTGGTGTGAGAGTCCTCAACACCTTTTTGATTACAATCTCATTCTTCTCAATTTCACCAAGTGTAGCCATCTTATTGACCATATCTTTTACTCTGACACAATAGGTACTCACAGTTTCAGCTTCTTACATCTTCAAATTCTCAAATTCTCTCTTTAATATCTGTAACTTGACAACTTTGACTTGATCACTACCTTGGTAAGCTTCTTTTAGAGTCTTCAAATCATCCTCTACTATCTTTGCTCCTTTAATTCATGAAAATAGGCTCTTATCTAGAGCTATTTGAATATGAAATAAGGCTTGAGCATTATTCTTCTTAGCCTCCTTCTTAGCTATTTTATCATTTGATGTGAGGGCATTCCAATCAGTGATCTCTACATAACATAATTCAATAATCTCCCACAAATATTTTTCTATCAAAAAAGTCATCATTTTGATACACTAATAATCATACTCATTTCCATCAAATTCTGGAATGGGCAAGGAGTTAGAATTTGAAATGATAATTTTTTGGCAAAATTCCAACTATTAAATCTTTAGCCCAAAAGAAAAAATACTTGCTCTAATACCAGATGTAGAATCTAAACAAATGTACAATCTAAAAACTAAACTAAATTCATACAACCACAGATTATGAGATAACAACAAAAAAATAGAGCATAAAATTCAAGTAAAAATAGAGCACCCAAAAATCTTTATTTGCAGGCTTAAAAAACTATCTATATTAATACATATATATAAAAGAATAACCAAGCTTTTAGATATATTGTATTAGCTAAAAATATAATAAAAAAAATTATAAACTAAGCATGCAGATTGCATGCTTTATTCCTACGCTAGATTTGGCAGTGAAAACCGAGCTGAAAAACAAACTATCTAAACTGGTTAACTAAACTTTTCCAAATTAAGGAATTGCATGGGTCTAAAGACCAACATGCAACATGCAATCTAAAGGAATTCAAATAAAAAACTAAATCTGTGCAAGACATTCAGCAGCTATAGAATTGGATGTTCAATTGAATATCTAGCATCAGTTATCAACAGTTTTAACATAAGATAGCTGAGCAAAATAGGGGAATAAAATTAACACAGCTCTTCATAAAGATTTACTTGATTTTGCTTTGAAATTCAAAAGTATCAATTACCATCATGTAATTATAATGTTTTACTGTAAAATTTAATGGCATGAAAATCCGTCGACATAATAGCTCATACGAACTAATTTAATGATAAATAATATATTATGTTTAGACAAATATGTGGAGGTGCTTCACCATAGAAGGCTCTTCTGGTATAATAAATGTTTTATTTCGTGGTATTGTGGAAGGAGTGGAAGAATTTTTTATTTGATATGGTCAATTTTAGGTTTTGGAAAGTTATGTAATCTTTTACGAATGATAAAACATTTAAGTTTGAATGGGATGTTTTAATTAATGGTTTATGTGGAACCAAACAATTATCAAGGGAGTTAAATTTTAATTTGTTAAAGGAGATGTTTTTTCCTACAACAAACCATTAATTAGAAATATATAATATTTTGGTAAACTTTTACTTTTGCAAATCAATTGTACTACTGAGAAAAAATGAGGAGCCAAAGCTTTATTCAACCACTCAATAGATATTACCTTTCTCAAGCAACCTAGTTGCCATCAAATAATCCTATGTGACACTTCCATCAACTTATCCCTAGAGCCTACCTCCACTTTCAATCATCCTCTGTGAAATTTTTGGTTGGAGTCTCTCTGAGTCGAGGGTCATACTAGAATGCTAAAATACTATTCTTTATTCTTTTTTTTTCACCTCATTCCACTCTTCCTTGTCTTTTGTAACTTCCAAATGAAATGGTAAAGAATTTTTAATTAATAAAGCCAAATACTATGAAGACAAGAAAAACTAATAGACACGGTTTTTGAAATAATACCTTGTATTAATTCATATTGAATGATTCCAATAATTAAAAATTATACATAAATAAGTCTAAACTTGGAATTGGAGTTGACATGTAAAATTTAAAACTCTAAAAAATAATAAAACTCAACCTTTTATTTTTAATAAATTTCACATGCAAGCATATGAAACTAAAAAAATATTTAAAAATACATTAAACATTTAAATTAACCTATCGAATGAATTTCAAATAAAATTTATTTCTGATTACAAAACCATACAATTTCAAAAAGTAAAAAAATACTAGAATAAATATTAAATTGCATTTTCTGACTCTGAGATGGTCATGTATGGTATCCAAGGATTATTTGAAACATATATAATTAGATATGGTAGGTTATAGTTGCAAATAAATTTTTGAGATGTTTTTTTTTGAAAAAAGAAGGGCTCAAATGGAGCTACGAATCAAAAGTTATAGCCTCATTTTTTGTGTCATTCTCCTCTAGTTGAAAGCAACTCAACTCCTACGAGTTAATTTAATTTTACTACTGCCATTTGTTCTTATAAATCTTTTTCATCTCTCATTCTATAATCTAAGTGTTGTCTTCCTACTTTAATCCTTTCCACTATACCAAATACTTGTCATAACTTCCTTACCTTGTATTTAATTTCTTTTTATCTAGAATTTGCACTATCTTTTCCCCCACTTATTTGATAACTATTTCTACCAAAGTACTTATTCATGTTCTTCACCTTAACCATATTCTTCATAGAAATTATATAGATCCAAAACATTAAATACTAGAGAGATATCAAAATCATGTGGTAAACTCACTTCATAAGCATTGTCATTAATTTTCTTCATAATTTTTCATGGTCTAATTTTTCTGTACTTCAATATGTAATATGTGTCTTTAATAAATATATTTTTCCTCAAGTAGACCATCACTAAACCTCCTCCTTCAAATATTTTGGACCCTCTGACATTTATTGTTATTTTATACTTCTCATTACTTTTCTACAACTTTATTTTACTTCTTGTAACTATTGTATATGATATACAAATTCTTCTACGTCATCACTAACTTATTATAAAATTAGTAACTATACCAAATCTAAAACAATAATGGTATTTCTCCTATAAATGTTGATTTTATTCTTAATTTATTCATTAAATTATTATGTGAAAAATTAGCTTGTGGTAAAGCCAAGTCCCATTCCTTGGGCTTCTCTCCAACCATACATCTTAATAAAATTTTCAAGATAATGTTTACAACTTCTATCTATCTACTTCTTTGTGGGTAGTATGCACTATTGAATTGTAGCTAGGTTCCCATATTTCTCCATAAAGTTCTATAAAAATGACTTATAAATTTCATATCCCTATATGATTTAATGGTTTGTGGAATACTGTGTAATCTCACAATATCTTAAAAATTAATTTTACAATTCTAGTGGCGTCATTGCTTTTCTTACGTGAAATAAAATTAACTATCTTATCAAACATGTCTACAAAACAAAATTTGAATCATTACCTATTTATGTGTTTAGAAATCCTAAAAAGAAACTCATACTCAAATTCATCCTTGGTATTTTTAAATTTGGTAATGGCATATACATCCTTGTAATTTGTGCATATCTTTTTGCCCCATGACATACCCTACACCTGAAATGTATCTTGTCACATCTCTCTTAATATTTGGTTGAAAGCACTTATCTTCTACCAAAGTTATTGCATTCATATTATCAAAATGTCTATCTAAACCACCACTATGCAATTCTGTTATAATATTATCAATTACATTCCTAAGTGAAATACATAATTATTTCACTTTGAAAAGATAACCATCTTGCATTAGATACTCATCATAATTAGTACTTGTATTACCCATTATTTGACTGTTATATTAATCTTATATATTACAAAAATTTAGATCAGTATCATATACTTCATAAATTTAAATATAACTACTTCACTCACCATATTAGTTATCAACTACACTTGCCTACTCAAAACATTAGCTCACTGATTCTGTTTACCTAATTTCTAATACAATACAAAACTATAAACCTACACAAAAGGCACCCAATTTTCATGTCTAATATTTAACTTCTTTTAAGTGTTCACATACTTCAAGGCCTCATGATCGTTAAATAAAATAAACTTTTTAGGCATCAGGTAATGCCTCCAATGTCTTAATGCTTGTACAATGACATAAAATTCACCATCATATGAAGGATAATTTATTCTTACCTCATTCAATTTATCACTAAAATATGTTATTGGATTTCCTTTTTGACTCAACACAACATCAATTCCCACAAATGAAACATCACAATCAACCTTAAACACTTTGCTAAAATCTAGTAATGCTAAAATTTAGGTATTTATGTAATTTGCTTCTTTAAAAAATTAAAGGTTTCTATTGCTGCCCTTGTCCATATAAATTATTTTTTATCTCATATAATTATTTATTAGTGTAATAATAATTTTAAAATAAATAATATATATATTTTTAGAAAGTTTCTAAACCATGGAAACTTCTTACCGCTACGATGCTCTTTAGAATAGACCACTAAACAATTGCCTTTACTTTTTTCTTCATCCATTCTTACACCATCTACTAGAATTATAAATTTAAAAAATACTAAATTATTATATATAAACCTACACTTCTTCAAATTCACATAGAGATCCTCCTTTCTTAACAACTCCAATACCATTCTCAAATGTTTTAAATGCTCTTCTTTACCTTTATTGAATATTGAAATATCATAAAATAAACCACCACAAGTTTACCATTGTATTCTTGTAACACTATTTCATCCTCCTCCTAAATCTATTGGGTGCATTAAATATTCTTAATGGAAACACCATCCACTCATATAAACCATCTCTAGTCTTGAATCATAATATCAAAATATTATAAAAATAAACCACCACAAACTTACCATTATATTCTCGTAACATTGTGTTCATCACCTTCCTAAATGTGTTGGGTGCATTAGATAATCTAAATGGCAACACCATCCACTTATTTAAACATCTCCTTCATGAATCTAAATCTTAAAGTATCCACTCCTATAGGATCATCCACCACATCATTCAAATGATGTATAGAAAACCTATATTTGATTCTAATTTTATTTATTTATCTACTATCCACATACATCCTCTACCCTTGATATTTCATTAGAGTTAGCAATGTTGGTGTTACACAAGGACTCATTCCCTCCCTTAATACACTCTTCCTCACCAATTCAGTAAACTGTTTATTCAATTCTGCATGTTTTTCTAGACTCATCCTATAACTACCTAATTGGGTAGAGTTGATCTTGAAATCAAATCAATATAATATTAAATATTTCTCTTTGGTTCTAAACCATCTAGTAACTTATTAGATATAATTTATTTGCATATTTTCAACACTACTACTACTTATGCTAATATTTTCACCATTTATGTGTTTTCTTTCTTTGTTCCCTATGTATAGCAGCAACATGTCATCTTCATGTCTTTGATATTTTTTTTTTTTAACAATTAACATGATTTAAACCTACAATTATTTAAGAGGTAACAAAACTAATTTTATACCACCTTTCCAAAAGTTATATGTGTTCTTTTCTCTATCATTAATTATTTTCTTATCAAATTACAATGGCTTCCCCAATAGCACATGTCATCCATTTATTAGTAAAACATGACACCATATTTCATCCTTGTATGTTTTACCTATAAAAAACTTTATTAAGCACCTTTTATTTACTATAACTTAATTCTATTTTTTAAACTATGAAATCTAATAAGGATTAAAATATTTTTCTTACTACAAACCTAATTTCTCAATCATGTCCTTAGAAATCATATTTTCACAACTAAAACAATCTATAATTACTTTGAATATCTTACCTCCTCAAGTACACCTTTATTCAATATATATTTATTTGTAGCCATGCATCACCACCTTCTTTATTATGAATATGTTCTTTCCTTGAAACAATCATTTTTCTTCTCATCATGATATTTTCTTCAATATTTACTGCTACAACTTCAATATTTTGCTTTTCAATTTCAACTTCAAGTAAATTCACTCTTGGGAAATATTATTAACTCCTTTCTTGATCTTGGTATTATGGACACTAAAACACTCTGTGGTATTCTTCTCTACATATATAATGAATATAAGATTTGGTTGATTTAGAAACCATCTACTAGTACCACAATATCTTCAACCTCTATGAAATTCTTTTCCCCTTTACTAGTATTGAAACCCTAGTATATTATCTTCTTGTCTTGATGCACCACCTAATGATACTAATTTAATGGTACTAAACCCATATCAGTATTCGATTTCATTTACATAAACTCGCCCAAGGATTTATCAATTGCCTTCAAATTGGGTTCAGTCCAAAACTAAAGTGGGAGTGGGGTAGGTGAACCTAGATGGGTTTTAAATTATGTGTCTTAGTGAGAGTTTTGAAGGTAGGGAACCATGGTTTTAAGACCAAGGGGTGGTTATTAAAGCTCTAAAACTGATTTTGAATCTTCTTCTTGTCATTAATATGACTAAAAATTATATATATATATATATATATATATATATATATATATATATATATATCACATTAATATATTTTAAGTGTACCTTATAGGAGGGGTTTCCAATGCTTCAAAATCTAGGTGAGAAGATCTTGAAGCTTTGGCCAATGATTCACAAATCTATTGATAACTAATTTGGTTGAGAAGTATTCTAAGTATTCTTCTGATCTTAGCACTTCCCTTGACTCCTTCTCACTGAAGATCACTACTGGATCATGATATGTAGTTTTGAGAGGTTTGAGACATGCTCTTGGTGTTGGGTTGTGAGAGAATACCTAAGTGAAGGATTTAATTCCTATAATTTAGCTTATAGTGTTCACTATAACTTCTAGCTCCATGACATGTATAATCCCCACTAACAACAAAGATGAAATTTAGATTTTTATGTTTTGAACTCTTATCCCAAAATTATTTATAATAAAAAAGGTTGATCTAGCCAAGGGGATCCATTTGAGTGAGAAAATTATTAACAAGAAATTATTATATATTTTTCTTATCATTTATTAAATTTAATATTTAATAAAATAATAAATTATATTAGACGACCATTATGTCATGTCTAAAGAAGAAAATTCTCTAGATTTCCATCGAACAAATTATTTATGGTGTTTTTTCAATTTTAAGTAAGATGTTTTAATCTTTCCATTATTAAAAAAATAAAAAAATAGTAATTAAAGTTAAATTATTCATAGAAGTTACATTTGGAATACTTTATATACATTTGAATAAATTATATCTCACAAAATTTTATATTGTAATCAAATAGTTATATACAATTTTTTTTAATAAAATTTGTGTAAATAAGTTGATCAATATTTTGAATTATATTATCTGATCTATTATAAAAAAAATAATTTTTTCTTGATGATGGATTATGAAATGTGATTCAAAATATTGATAAAAAAATTTATCCACAATTTTAAAAGAGAAAACTTTATATAATTATCATAATTTATGAAAACATTAAATCTATAAATCAAAATAGTATTTTATAATAAGCAAGTGAAAAAAATAAAATGAATACCATGACCATCAATGAAATCTCTAAATACTCAAGACATTCATCAATTCTTTAAATTGATCACATTTCTAATGTTACTTTTCATTATAAATTATATTTGGATAATGATTTTTATTAACTTATCAAAGGTAATTATACATCAATCATATTTTTAGTGCTTTTTTTTTACATCAAATTCTTTAATCACTTAAATTAAATATAAGTGATTTAATTTTCTCATAATGATAGTGCTAGGAAGTTAAAATTTATACTAGATTTAATATGACCATAAATCAGATTTAAATTATGCACTAGCATGCATCAAAAACGCGTTCCTCAAATCATAGTTATTATGAAAGCATAAATGGAGAGAACAAGATAATAATCACACATAACACAAATCTACCATGGTTCACCCAATGTGAGATACATCTACTAAGAAATTCCTCAAATAATATTGTAATAAAAAAAGATTAGAATGAACTCTCATAGAGATAGAATATATCCTATAGAAAGTATTGCACAAAATGAAATGTTGCACTTTCATCTGCACTTGCACAATCTATATCTTTGTTATTCCACACCTTGCAATAAACACCTAAACCTTGAAAAAATATCTACACTTTGACTCTGATCCTCAAAGCCACACCCTGTAAATAAACCATCAGTGACTAAAGGTCACATCACACATGTATATATAATAAATAAAGGGAAATCTACCAAACAATGAGAATTTTGCAATACTTATTAAAGATAAACATTATCCATCATGTGACAAATCTCCTCCACCTAAGAAAACTCATCCATAATCCCACCTAAGGATGATGTCACTATGCTTATCTCTCCTCTTCCAAAAAGCACATTTTCTAAACACATGTGATCACAACCAACTCTTTGAAACAAGGAAGTCATTCCATTTTCCAATAAACAACTAGCTACCTAAAAAAAGGAAGTAAACATAGAAAATAGACATCTAACAACTAACTCCAAAAAATATGGAAGATATAAAAATTAGTTATACAAGGAATATTCCACTCACTTGTGGAACAAGGTTCAACAAAAGGTGAAGTGGGGAAAATGCACTCCCCACATTTATGGAGCTAGTTATGCCCCCAAAATATATACCCATTGGCATGTGATAGTTGAAAATGGCTCCAAACTCAATAATCTCTCACTTGGAGACCATTTCTCTTCAACATAACCTATCACTGCTAAATGACCACTAAGGCCAACTAAATCTGAACATAGTCTAAATTTCTCCAATGTGACCACCTTGGTCACCATATCCATAGGATTATGGATAGTATGTATTTTCTTTAGCTTCACCAAGTTTTTCTCCAAATATATCCTAATGAAGTGATAACATAATTGAATGTGTTTCATCTTTGATTGGAAAGCAAAATTCTTTGCCAAATGAATAGAACTATGATTATTAGTATGTAGTCTCCCAACTTCCTGCTTATAACCCAACTCTTGAAATAACTCTTATAACAAAATAATCTCCTTTCTAGTCTCTGTGGTAGAAACATACTCTACCTCTATGGTTGACAAAGCCACAACCTTCTATATTCTATAAATTCAACTAACCATTATAACTCTAATAGTAAATATATAACCTATCATACTTCTCTTGCTATCAATATCCCTACCATATCCAAGTTCACATAACCACCAAATTGGTATTTGATCCTCCATAACATAATGCAACATCAATGATTCCTCTCAAATACCAAAGAATCCATTTCACTATTTCCCAATGCTCATAACCAAGATCACTCATATACTTGTTCATAACTCCCACTACTTAGGCAATATCTGACCTAGTAAAAAACATGTCATACATAAAGATACAAACTATTGATGAGTAAGGTACCTTGG
Source organism: Torreya grandis (assembly GCA_037957365.1). Taxonomy (NCBI): domain Eukaryota; kingdom Viridiplantae; phylum Streptophyta; class Pinopsida; order Cupressales; family Taxaceae; genus Torreya; species Torreya grandis. The sequence goes on along the minus strand of JARHVA010005961.1, from coordinate 346,305 downwards.
ACATCTTTTGGTTTTAAAGATTCATCTTAAGACATTGATCATTTGATAATCTAAAGTGGTCTTCAAAAGAAATACCAACATATTTAGCATCCAATTGCTAAATCAACTTCCTCTCCTTTCTATCATGAGTAATCCTCATACCAAATATTTGTTTTTTAGCATCCAAATCCTTCATATAAAAGGAGTCACCAAGATATTTCTTGAGCATATGAATATGTTGTATGTTCTTTCCTAAAACTAACATGTCATCCACATACACACATAATATAATAAAGGAATCATCATCAAAATGTTTGATGTACATGCAATGGTCAGAATTACACCTTAGATATTCTTGGTCTAACATAAAATAATCAAATTTCTTATACCATTTCCATAGAGCTTATTTTAGGTCATACAAGCTCTTATTTAGTATGCACACATAATTCTCCTTCCCTTTGACCTCATATCCCTGTGGCTGCTTTATATACAACTCTTCACCCAAATCACCATGAATAAAAGTAGTTTTTACATCTAACTATTCTAAGTGCAAATTCTCAATTATAACTAAACTAAGAATAGTCCTAATAGAAGTCATTTTTATAATAGAAGAGAAAATCTCATCAAAATCAATACTTAATTTTTATACAAACCCCTTGACCAAAATCTTAGCCTTATATTTTTTTCTCCCTTCATCTTCTTCTTTTATTATAAAGATCCACTTATTTGGCAATGAACTCTTTCCCTTGGGTAGCCTTACCAAATGTCACATTTATTTCTCCATGATAGATATATGCTCCTCATCCATGGCTTGTTCCAACTTCATCCTGGCATCTACCTACCTCATAACACTCTGGTTCTCCATTGTTAGTGAGTAATAAATAATTCAAAGGAGAAAAATGTTTAGGTGCTCTTCTTACCCCAAAAGACCTTACCATATGAGTTTGGGGTCTTTGTGTATAAGGTTCTTGAATTGATTCATTATATACTTTTCCATCCATAATATCATCCAATATTATGTACTCTTTCACCATATCCAACAAGTATGCATTTATCTGATTTAGCATCTAACTTAGTCCTATCCTATTTTTTAATGAGAGAAAAAGCTTCAAATCATAAGACTCTAAGAAAAGAATAATCAATATTCTTACCAGATCAAGCTTTTTTAGGAATGCCTCCATCTAAAGGAATATAAGATCCTCTATTAATAATCTATACTACCATGTTAACTACTCCTACTCGAAACTATAAAGGCAACCCTACATGTAACCTCATGCTCCTAGCACATTATATTATTTTTCTATTCATCCTTTTAGATACCCCATTATACTATGGAGTCCTTAGAGCCATCCTTTGCCTATAAATTATTTTTTTAGAAAAGTAATCAAAGAAAGATTTACTACAATGCTCAACTCCATTATCTGATCTGAGACATTTTAACTTGAGACCTATTTCATTCTCAACCAAGGCTTTCCACTTCTTAAAAGTGTCAAATACATCATATTTATTTTTAATAAATGAAATCCAAACTTTTATAGTCGTATCATCAATAAAAGTGACATAATAATTAGAACCACCAATAGAAGTTACCTGATCTGGTCCCAATACATATAAATGTACCAAATATAACTTGTGCTCTTTCTTTATGGATCCAAATTGTAAGAGCGTAACTCAATTATATTTCCCATACACACAATCCTCACATAAGTCTAGATCTATATTTTAATCTAGGTAACATGTCTTTTAATATTTCTATGCCCTTATGCCTCATATGACCGAGCCTGTAGTGCCACATAGTTGAATTTCCATCTACATCAACTAAATCATAGGAATCAACACTACTAGCCAAATATAAAGTACCAATTTTATTACCTCTCAAAACAATAAGAGCACATTTGGTAACATTGAAATAATCTGTAGTAAACATAACCAAACAAACCTCATTACCTAATTTCTTTACTAAAACAAAATTTCATCTCAACATAGGCATGTGTCTGACATCCTTATGTAGACATTTGTTCCCATTCTATATTTTTATCTAAACACAACCTTTCCCTACTATCTCACATGGTTCATCATCACCAAGATAAACATGTCCTAAACTATCTTGAATATAATTAGTAAAATAATGCCTATATGGGATGGCATGAAAAGAAGACCCTAAATATAATACCCAAGTCTCAAAAAAACTATCCATAGAAAAAAATAAGACAACTTGACATGATTTACCCGATGTCATATTTACTTCATTCATTTTATTCTTATTGGAATTCTACTCAATGTCATATTTACCTCATTATTTTTCTCCTTATTGGTATTCTTATCCTGAAGTTACCAAAAATTCTTCTTTGAGTGTCCACCCTTCCCCTAATGCTAACATATCATCTTGAATCTAGATATGCCCTTTGAATTTCCATGATTACCTTTGCTCTTGTATATTTTCCTCCCTCTATTATCAACAAATAAATCATTACCTAAATATTATTCGCTGATGATTTTTCTTCACATTTCCTTACTAAGAATCAAATCTACAACATCTTCAAAATTTAATCTTCCCTTGACAGGGACTATATTACTCACAACCATAACCAAACTATCCCAACTATTAGGTAAAGAACACAAAATCACCAAATCTCTAACTTTATCATCAAACTTAATTCTAAAATAATTGAACTTAATTAAAACTATATTAAAATTATGTATATGATTAGCAATTGAACCATTCTTAGACATTTTCATGTTAAACAATATTTTCATAAGAAAATTTTTATTAGAAGTAAAGGGTTTCTCATATAACTTCCCAAGTTTATCCATGAGATCCTTTGTAGTTTTCTCATCAAAAATGTTAAATGAAATAGAAGATGCAAGGGACAACCATATGGATCCCAATGCCTTCCTATCAAGCAATAACTAATCTGCATCACTCATACTTACAGGTTATTCTATTTTCCCCTCCAAAGGGAGATGAAGCTCCTTCTGATACATGTAATCTTCTACCTACATTTTTCACAAATCAAAATTCTTACCATCAAAATTATCAAGCCTAAATTTGATATCTTCTTCCATAGCTCCCACTCAAGCTAATAACCTTTCTTATGATTTACCACTTCAATAGAACATAACCAATAACTCAGATACTAGTTGTTAAGAATTAAAACTTTAAACCAAATTTAATATGATCATAAATCAGATCTAAATTATGCACTAGCATGCATCACTAAAACATTCTTCAAATCATAGTTATTATGAAAGCATAAATAGAGAGAATAAGATAATGATCATATATAACATAGATCTACCATGGTTCACCTAATGTGGGCTACATCCACTAAGAAAATCTTTAAATAAAATTATAATAAACAAAAGATTACAATGAAATCTCACAGAGATAGAATATTTCTATAGAAAATACTGCACAAAGTCAATTGTTTCACTTTCACCTGCACCTACATAATATTGTATCTCACAAGCTGTTATACCATACCCTATAATAAAAATATACACTTTGTAAAAACATCCGCACTTTGACTCTGATCCTCAAAGCCACACCCTAAAAATTAACTATCAACCTCTAAATGTCATATCACACTTGTATATATAGAAAATAAATAAAAATATGCCAAACAAGGAGAATTGCGTAATACTTATCTAAGATAAGCATTATTCACCATGTGACAAATCTCCTCCACCTAAGCAAGCTTATCCATAAGCCCAGCTAAGGAGGAACTCACCACGTTTATCTCTTATCTTCCAAAAAGCATATTTTCCAAAGGAATGTGATCACAACCGACTCCTTGAAAGAACAAAGGCATTCCATTTTACAATAAACAACTAGCTCCCTAAAAATAAGGAAGTCAACATGTAAAATAAACATATAACAACTAACTCCAAAAAATATGAAAGACATAAAAATTAGAAATACAAGGAATATTTCACTCACATGTGGATCAATGTTTGAAAAATGGTGGATTGGGGAAAAATGCACTTCCCACATTTTTGGAGCTCTGCAAGCCCCAAAAATATATCCCCATGATCATGTGATATACCCAAAGGGCTTCAAACTCAATAGATAGATGATGAAATGTGATTGAAAATATTGATAAAAACAATTGTCCAAAATTTTAAACCAAAAAAATTTATATAATTATCATAATTTTTAATAACATTAAATCTATAAATAAAAAAAAGTGTTTTCCAATAATAAGCAAGTAAACAAATTTAATACACTACCCATCATAGAGATCTCTACATACTCTAGCCATTAAGCACTTCTATAAATTAATCATATTTTGGTTGTTTCTTTCCATTAAAAAAATACTTTTTTATTAAAAAGTAATTATATATGGATCACCAAGTAGTCTTTTTGATGTCTGATTCTTCAATTAGTGTCCAAAGTCAATTTTTTTTTTAATTGATAGGTTATTAGTAGCCTCTACGACCTTTGTTGACTCGAGTCTATATTAAATGTTATTACTTTCTAGACATTGAATGGCCCTTGTTGCATCATGTTGGTATTAATTTATTTTGACATACACAATGCACATTAATTTATTTAGCATTCATAAATCCATTGTAGATGTAGTTGATAGTGTTTTTCTTATTCAATAGAAAATCTTCCACATCAATTTGTATTTGGGCTGAATTATAGGTTTATCAAGGACCATTTCTAGGGGGAATGGTTTGATGGAAAAAATGTTTGTAGATATAAAAGATTTGAAAAAATTAAATAATTTTTACATAAAACATTTGTGTTCTATATTTTTTAAGATTCACATTCTTTAAAAATTCATTTTTTTGAAAGTTTAAATGAAGAAAACACACACAAAGAAATAAATGTTTTGATTTAAATATGTTTGAGAACATTAGAAATTAAAATATAAAAATATAAAAAACTTTGAATAATAAATATAATAGATTCATAATACTTGCATTACCTTAATTAAAACCCAAACCATGCTTAAATAAGCCTTAACTCAAAATTAGAGTTAACATGCAAAATTTGAAAAAGAAAAAACTAAAATCTTTAAAAAATTCTATTTTTGGTAGTTGTTATTTATAGTAAGTTTCATATGCAAGCACGTGAAACTATAAAAATTTCTCAAAATGTACTAAATTCTCAAAATAATTTCAATTGAAGTTCATATCTTGTCCTAAAAATATATAACTTTTTAAAATACAAAAATCTCTAAAAAATTACTATATTGTAAATTTAGACCCTCAGATGATCTCATTTGTCCTCCAAAAAATATATAAAATGCCTCTAAATTCAAATTGAAACTATAGTAATTTTGGCATGTGGAAGACCTAAAATGGAACTATAGGTAAAAATTTATGGCCTCTGAAAGTTTGGTTGATTTATTTGCATCATTCTCCTCTGGTTGAAAATAACTCGGCTCTTACAAGTTGCCCTGATTGTAATGTTATCATTTTTATTTATCAATATTTTTTAGCTCCCATTATTTAATCTAAGTTTTTTATTCTTGCTAAAATCCTTCCCATTATACCAAATATATATTATAATTTCTTTATCTTGTGCTCACTATCTTCATATCCAAAACATGCACTATCTTTTATTTCTTCTTCTTTGGAACCTGCTACTACCAATTTAATTCTTCATCTTCATCACCTTCACCATATTATCCATGAATTTAATATAGATATAAAACATTAAATAATGGATATATATCAAAATTCTATGGTAAAATCACCTCATAAGATTTGTTCTTGATTTTATTCACAATTCTGCATGGACCAACTTTTTTGAACTTCAACTTGTTGGATGTGCCTTTTAAAAGTCTTTCTTTCCTCAAGTAAACCATTATGAACTTTCCTTATTGAAATACCTTTTATATTATTTTGAAATCTATTAATGCTTTATATTTCTCATTACTTTCCTATAACTTTTATCATACTCCTTGCAACTATTGCATATGCTTTGCAAATGCTTGTGCATCATCACTAATTCAATCTATAATTGGTAATTGTACCAAATATAAAATACTAAAAATTTATCCCATAAATAATTTGAAATGGTGATTTTTCTATTGATATATTCACTGAATTATTATATGCAAAGTTAGCTTGTGGTAATATCAAGTCCCATTGCTTAGGCTTCTCTTCTACTATGCATTTCAACAAATTTTCCAAGATCCTATTCACAACTTCTATCTGTCCATCTATTTTTGGGTGATATGCACTACTAAATTATAGATTAGTACCCATCTTCTTCCATAAAATATTCCACAAATGACTTAAAATTTTTGTGTTCCTATCTAAATTAATAGTTTTTGAAACACCATGTAATCTCACAATATCCTTAAAACTAATTTTATAACTCTATTGACATCAATAGTTTTCTTACATGCAATGAAATGAACTATTTCTAAAAATCTATCTACAACAACAAAAATTGAATCATTACCTCTCTATGTGTTTGGTAATCCCAACACAAAATCCATTCTCAAATCTATCCATGGTCCTCTTGGAATTAGTAATGACATGTATAGTCTATTATTCTGTTCATGTCCTTTAGCCACCTGACATATGCTATACCTAAAAACATACCTTTTCACATCTATCTTCATCTTTGGAAAAAAATAAATATTCTCCACCAAAGCTATTATCTTCATCTTACCAAAATGTTCAGCCAAAAATCCACTATGTAATTTTATTATTATATTGTCTCGTAGAGATCTAAATGGAATGCATAATTAGTTTCCTTTGAATACATAACCTTCTTGTATAAAACACTCACCACTATTAGTTTTTATTCCACCTATTAATGGATTCTTGCACTGCTCTACTACTTTTCCAAAATATAGATTAGTATCATATAATTCTTTGATAGCTTTAAATCCAACTACTTCACCACTACTTTCCTACTCAATGCGTCAGGTACTTGATTCTATTTTCTTGATTTAAGTTTCAACATAAATTTTTACCCATGCAAGAATGAAACCTACTTTTCATTCCTACTATTCAACTTCATTTGTGTATTCACATACTTCAAAGACTCATTATCTATAAATATAATAAACTTATTAGGCACCAGGTAATGCCTCCAATGCCTTAATCCTTATACAATTACATAAAGTTCAACATCATAAGTATGATACTTTTTTCTCACCTAATTCAATTTTTCACTGAAATATGCTATTTGCTTTCCTCCTTGACTAAACAAAGCACCAATTCTCATAAATAAAACATCAAAATCAACCTCAAACTCTTTGTATTTAGTAATGCTAAAATTGATTTTTCTATAATCTTCTTCTTAAAAAATTAAAATATTAATTTGGATAGTCTAGTCCATGCAAATTCATTCCTCATGCAATCTATTATTGGTGGTACAATACTACTAAATTTTTTAAGTATGTTTTTTGTAAAATTATGCTAAACCATAGAAACTTCTTACCTCTATAATTATTTTTGGAATAAGCCACTCAAGAATTTCCTTCACCTTTTCTTCATTCATTTTCACACTATCTGGTGAAATTACGAATCCCAAAAATACCAAATTGTTTTTTTATAAACCTACATTTCTTCAAAGTTGCATACAACTTCTCCTTTCATAATAAATCTAGTACCATTCTCAAATGTTGTAAGCATTCTTATTTAGTCTTAGTTAATATCAAAATATCATCAAAATAAATAACCACAAACTTGCCAATATATTCTCATAACACTATATTCATCATCCTCATAAATGTGTTAGGTGCATGAGATAATCTAAATGACATCACTATCCACTCATATAAGCCATCCTTAGTCTTGAATTCATTCTTACACTCATCTCCTTCATGAATTTGAATATGATAATAACCACTCCTTATATCAATCTTGGTAAAGTATTTTTATCTTGCAAGCACATCCATTATATCATTTAAACAAGGTATAATAAACCTATACTTGATTGTAATTTTATTAATTTTAATATTATCCACACACATTCTCTATCCTCCATCTTTATTTGGAGTTAGTAATGCTAGTGTTCCACATGGATTCATACTCTCCCTTATCATCTTCTTTATTAATAATTTAGTAACTTATTAAATTAAATTTTGTATGTTCTATTGGAATCATTTTATAAGCTTCTTAATTGGGTAGAGCTGATCCTAGAATCAAACCAATGTGATGTTGAATATCTCTTTTTAGTAGTAAACCATCTACATATTATTTCAACAATTTTTCTACTTTTATTAGTATTTACACCATTTTATTGTCGTCACTATTTCCTACTAATAAATAATAACCTACTACCTTCATATTTTAGATAAATTTTTAAGTAGAGAGCATGATTTCTACCTTATCTTCCTCTTTAAGAGGTAATAAAACTACCTTTGTACTATTTTTTAGAAAATAGTATGTGTTCTTTGATCCATCATGAATTACTTTCTTGTTAAATTTTTATGGTCTCCCTAATAACAAATGGCATGCATTCATCAGAATAACATCACATCTTATTTCATCATTATACATTTTCCCTGTGGAAAACTTTATTAAGCATATTATATCTATTGTAATCTCATTCCATTTATTAAACCATGGAGTCTGATAAAGAGTAGGATGATTTTCACATTTGAAATTTAGTTTCTCTATCATTTATTTAGAAACCATATTTTAAAAACTAACACCATCTATAATTACTTTGCATACCGTTCCACCCAATGTACATCTTGTTTGAAAAATGTCTGATCACAGCCATTCATCACCACCTTCTTTATTCTAGATTAGTTATTTCCTTGGATCAATAATTGATCTTCTCAACATGAGATTATCTCCAACATCTACTAGTGTAATTTTAGTATTTTGCTCTTCTATCTTAGTGTTAACTAGATTCACTCTTAAGAGATCCTCTTGCCTCCTTTCTTGATCTTGATAGTATGGATTTTCAAATGCTCTATGTCTTTGCTCTCCATATCTATAACAAATATAAGATATTCAATAATTTGGAAAGCATCCTCTATCACCACCATAACCTCATCCTATCTAAAACCCTCTTCCTCTTTATTGGTATTGAAACCCTTACCTATTGTCATCTTACCTTTTTACACCATGTGATTACTCACCTTTACTAGCATTAAAGCCACCTCTGGTGGTATTAAACCCACATCATCTCCTTATTAGAGTGGATATAAATCTTCTTGGACCAAAATATGTTCTTTTTAAAATATATCTATTTTGTTTTTCTTCTACTTTCAAATCTAATTGATAAGCCTCATCCATGTTAAGTATTCTATGGATGCTTAATTCATATTGAATAGTAAATTTCAAACCATTTACATACCTTGCAACCATATAATTGTTTTTTCATGATGATCCACTCATATATAAAGATTATAAAATTCATCTGTATACTCTTGTATACTATGATCCTTTTGCCTCAAATTCTATAATCTTTTGTATAGGTTTTGTGCATAATCCATAGTTAGAAATTTTTCCTTTAGTGACTTCTTCATTTTTTCCATGAATTAATATTCTCTTTATCTTTCCTCTATCTTTATTTATATAGGTTATCCCACCAAATCATTCCATGGAATTTCAATTTCATGCATAGAAACTTTACCTTCTTTTCTTCTCTAATAGTCTTCCACTCAAAAAACTTCCTCATGCTATTCATCTAATCTATCAACTCATCTATTTTAGAACTACCTCCATAATATAGAACACCAATTTTTATTATTTCATTATTTCCTATTAAATCTTGAACAATCATCTCTTCCATCGATGGTGGTTGATATTGCTATTCTTCTTCTTGTCAATTTTTTTATCATGATCTGTGTCTTCATCAGCTTCATTACCACATTGTCTTCTTCTATGATTAGTGATAAACTATGTTAATTATTTCACTTTATTATGTAGTTGTTATATAGTCTAGTTTATGTGCACAATACCTCCTCATCCTCTCACCATTTCTTACTCCTCTAAGATTCAACCTTGCTCTGATACCAGATAATGAAACTGAAAACTATCAAGACAATAAAACTATCAATAGGAAAAAAAACTCTAGAAATAACTATAATTGATTAGTATTTGTTTCCTTCCCTTAATTATAACCTAAACCATGCTTAAATAAGCCTCAACTCAAATTTGAAGTTGACATGTAAAATTTGAAAAAAACTAACAAAAAATTCTAATTTTGGTAGCTACTATTCATAGTAAGTTTCACATGCAAGTATGTGTAGCTCTAAAAAATTCATGAAATATCCTAAATGTTAAACTTAGTCTATCGAATGAATTTCAATTGAAGTTCACATTTGGTCCTAAAAATATATAATTTTTAAAAATACAAAAATCTTTAAACAATTTCTAAATTATAATTTCAAACCATTAAATGATCTCATTTAGACTCTAAAAAATATTAAAAATGCCTCTAAGTAGATAGAGTGGATTGTGGAAGCATTGAGCATTCTCAGATGGTCATTTTGGCATGTGGAAGAACTCAAAAAGAGCTACAATTCAAAAGTTATGGCCTCTAAAAATTTGGTCAATTTTTTTGCATCAAGATTTACATGGTCAATAACATTACTCCTTTTGGAGACATTTATAAAAATTTGATTAGTAATGGCATTTTAATCTCATAGTTAAACTGACCTAAACCTGATTTGTTCTGTATTTTTAGTTGAGGGGTGTGTACACCATGGGCCTCCATAGAATTCAAGCTCACGACATTTTTTAAAAGTCCTATAGAGCCTTTTTCAAATAAAAGATAGAATGTTTGTGTGTACCAGAATCATAAATTATACTTAAATTTTAATAGAAAATGAATAATCTTAAAACCTACACAAATTAAAATAAATTATTTGTGTGAGAAAGATTTCCTTATTTTAGAATTCAAGTTAAGAATGAACTATTACTTCTAAGGTACTTTACAAAAATATCAATGTTTTGGTAGATATTTTGGGGTTGTGTATGAGCTTTGAACTCATGACCAACATAAAATAGATACCTAACTGTTGGAGGTGTTTCAAGATTTTTCTACAAACATCATCTTTTGAAATTTAATAAAAATATTTAGAATTAACACAAATGATACAAGAAAAAATATTATTTGTGGTAAGGGTGGTTTCTAAGACAACTTTTAAATTGTTAGAAAATTTGGTATTTAGAAATTTTTTAGCAAGAAACAATGACCATTCTAGAACTTTTTATTATTTACACACATAGAACAATGCTTATATGTGTTATATAGTAGAATCTCATAGAGTGGCAGGGAGGTATAATGTAGTGAGTATATTCACTTTTAATTTTATCTTAAAATTTGATGATTATTTTATCATAACTTATAAGTTTTTCTATTTAAGGAAAATAACGCTACATTATTATACCATATTAAATTTTATTAAAATAATAATATTATGAATGGAAAATATTATAATTTAAAATGCAATAAATATTATCATACCATATTAAATTTTATCAAAACTATATTTTATGAACCAACACTATTATAAGTTATGAATTTAAAATACATATATTTTTAATTTAATCCCACACTCCACCATAAAAAATTAATTTTCACTTATTTTAAATGTTAAAGTTTTGAATTGATAAGCTTATACTATTATGATTACTAATAATATAAAATTTCAATATCATTTATTCCATATAGTTCCAAGTCTAACCAAAAAATTTATTTTTCATTTTATGTAGTAAAATGAGTTTTTTAATTCAAGTTTCAATGTCGGGTTATGATTGTAAGGAATCACTTCTCTTTTCATGTAAGACTCCAAAGTGTATTTTGAGTGGTGTTACAACTAGATTCTGTATAATTATTAAATAATACATATAAAACTAGGTTCATTTATCTACGAAAAAAGTTTATGTTCTTATGGATTAGTAATTATGTTATTATTTTTTCTTAGTTGAGCCCCTCGCTAGAGTTTGAGAGAATAAGAAATATTTTATATATATGAAAATTATGTTTTAGTAGCCCTAGGTGACAATATTTTTGTAAATTTGATTATATATAACTAGAATAAAACTAGAGTTATTCCCATGTTTGTAAACTAAAACTGATCATCATATGTGTCATGGATCTAGGTACCATATATTATATTAAATTACAAATAAAAAATTTAATATATGAAATATGAAAATTTGATAATAAAACACTATTAATGCATATATGTATTTACTTTAATGCTTCTATATTTTTACCATGATTTATATAGGAAATGTTGAGTAACATTTTTTTTTCAAAACCATTCGAACTTGATGTATTACACAATGAAATAATAATATAGAAATGATCAATGAATGAATTTTATTATTGATAGATTTACAAGGGGTTTTGGTTTCTAAAGTGACTCCCAACCCTCATGGTTATAGCTATAAATAATAGACAAAGGATTTATAAATGATTGTTAGGTGTAGCAATATCTAATAGAAACAATGTGTAAGAGATAAAAATGAACCAAAAAAAAGTAAATTGATTTAAAATTTAATAACTTATATATTATATTAATTAATATTATTATTTTTAATATATTTATTAATTAATTTAAATTAATTATCAACTAGTATACATATCTTAGATAAATCTGTGTAAAAGATGTACAGAGATATTATTTTTGAGGTGTCATGTTCTATATATTTCACAAATACAAAATCATATTACCACCTTAAGAATGTCATCTATTGGTATTTTATATGTAGATTTATTTAAGATATTTATAGTTGATTATATATATATATATATATAAAATAAAATATTAGATTGACATTATAATATTTATTTTATTATATATTATTGATATTATGTATATTACCTTATTAATTTCTATCTATTATTCATATGTTATATATTAATTATACTATATATGTATGAATAATATTAATTATAAATATATAGTATATATTAATTACAAATATTATATTATTTTATGGATTATATTATGTAATAATGTCAATATATATAAAATGAAATATAACTAATTATTATTCATTTTCTCACATTTTTTGTAAATATTTTTGGAATGTGGAAGCTATGAATCTCAAGATTTTAGTTGTTTGAAAAAAATTATAAAATTAAGTTAACTTGTAACACAAATGAAATATTAAAGTGATTAAATTAAATTACTTAGAATGTGTCCAATTTTAGGAACCCTGTTAATCATTCCATTTGGAGGAGAATTGTGTAAATAAAAGCAACATGTTCAAATATTTATTGGTAATTGAACTCTTAAATTGTGGAAGAATTATCATAAATCCAAATAATAATTAAAGTATATGTAATGTCCTTTTGCAATAATCCATAACTTTCACTAAACATACGTACTAGTCCATAATTACTATTGCATATTTATTTAACATAATTAAACATATTTAATTTATGAAAAAACAATCTATAAAATTAGGTCAACAAATCCATATGATAATGGTCATGGTGGTGAACAACATTTTCATTAGAGTCCTCAACATCATGCCCCTATAAACCATTAAGTAGAACCTTAGCCTCCAAATATTGTTGAAAATATAAGACCCATAAAAACTCCAAAACATCACTAATGGTAACACATTATCCAAGAAATTTAACCAAACCATTAACAATGCACCCAAAAACATAAGGTTCATCAACACTATGGATCACAAGGTCGATAAGGTTAGATTTGGAACCTTTGTTGATGGAATTGATCGAATCCTTAGTTCCCATAGTTTAAAATATCACTTGAGGTGAATTATAATATTTGGGATGAGTCTTAAGAGAAATTGTGATTTGAAACTCATGTCTTCCCTTCATATTTATAGATGAGTTATGGAAATGATTTTTCTATCTACACTTGATTATAACTAATGTGCACCATTCTAGACATTTTTTACATTGACAT
>JARHVA010005961.1:267500-322500 GCA_037957365.1 Torreya grandis | reverse complement strand
TAAAATTTAGAAAAATCATGAAATATGATTATGATCATAGAATTATGTGTATTTTATTATATTATATAAAGGTTTACATTACTTTAACAATCATTAATTTATCACCATGTATATATAATTACATAATACCATATTAATCTATGAGACTGTACTCACCAAATAGAGTTTATAGGCCACCATTATAGTTGACAATCATCATGAAGATATGAAAAAGATCAAATAACGTAAAAAGTGTGAAATCAAACTTAAAATTTTCTAAGGATAAGTTTATTTAGGTCTTGTTTCAAGACCAAAATTCTCTCCATTATCTTAGATCTTATCTAGGTATATTAATCTTTTGTCTCTCCTATGTTTATAGGATCACAAAATATATGTGGGATAAATTTATATTAATTATAAGGTTAAATAAAATTTATGATTGATTTTGAAACCTTAATAACCCTATAAAAAAGGTCCAATCCCTTTGCAACATTCCCAAACACTCCAAAATTCCATTCAACAATTTGAATTTTTAAATATAGTTTTTCTAAGGGAAAATTAAAAAAGTCCATAAATGACCTAGAAAGGGACATAAAAATATTTTACAAGTCCCCTAAAAATTAATTGTAACCTCTTTCTCAACATCTAAGTACCCCTAAGTAGGATATGGAGTAACCATTCGATCCTCAAGATAATATTCTTGTATATTCAAGATGCATACCATAGTTGGTGATATAAATATTTATGTCCTCATGACTAAAAAATGGCATTTCCATGATGCTAGGCATGGGTATAAAATTCTATGACCACATTAATGGCATTCAAGTATGCCATGTTAGGACATAGAACCAAGGATAATTTTAAGAGGACCTACTAGAAAACCTATTGGAAATATTTGATGAATCTAAGGATGTTTGATTAATAGGTGTGATGAATACTCTATGGGTGATGACGAATCTATAATAATTATTAAGGAGAAAAAAATAGTTGCCTATTTTTTTCTGTACCATTATTTAGCTAAACCAAAATATAGATGTTGAATAGAACCAAACTGAATTATTTTGCCAAATGAATATGCCAAGTGCATGTGCTAAATGGGTGTGTTGAATGACTGTGATGAATGGTTGTGTTGAATAGCTATGCCATTCAACTATGCTGAATGGCTATGCTAAGTGTATGTGCCAAATGGAAGATCCAAAGAGTATGTGGTGGCTAGTGTGCATTGGATGTCCATCGTTTGATGGTTGTGTTAGTAGCATTCTATGTGGATAATGCCAAATGGTGATGTTAGACCATGCTACTAGGTAATCAATGTTATCAATATATTGTTTGGTTTCCTAGTCATCCTGTTTTCTACAAATACTCACCATATACCCTCTTTTTTAGCATCTTATAGCATATATTTCACATCCCCCTTTTCCCCTACCTACAGAAATTCCACAACCATGGAAATCAAATTCATTTTGAAAAACCTGCTATGCCCAGACATTTTGAGGATCATGTATCACCTAAATGCATACAACTATTAGATTAAGCAATGTAGCTTTAATGGCCTACCACACATTCCCCAAATGAAATAGACTTTGTGTTATTAAAAATATTCATGTATTCCTATGACTATAATGAGAAGATATTCACCATGAACCTAGACTCTAGAATGATTTTTTTTGGTACCTCACCAGAAGAGATTCATAGTCTGACAAATCTTTCATTTCACAACACAAACCTAATGAGTTTGAAAGCAATGTTAATTGATGATGACATAATGTATTTGGAGTTAGCTTTTGACTTACACATTGGTCCAACCGGTATGTAATTTTAAAGTTTTTTTGGTATTCAAAATTCAACTTTTGATATGTAATATCTTCATTTTCTCTTTCATTTTAGAAAGTTAGTGGAGGGGCATCCATGTGGAAGATTAAACTAACTCTTTTTTTAAAGAAATGGTTAATTTTTTTCAAGCAAGCATAGTATTTCAGGGAATAATAATAGATTTTCCCTATTGGGTAATGGTTTACATTATTTTTTCTCTTACTAATTTGAGATATGACTAGCGATCTTTTATTTTTGCTAGGATAAGGACTGAATTAAATTGTGAGATATATAGGGAGGGCCCCTTTGACTCGAGACATCCCATCCCATCTATATAAAGAGGGGAGAGGGGTTCCACCCCCAACCCCACAATACTATAAATTTAAGTTGAGTTCAATGGGATCTATATATTGGAGGAACTAGAACCAAGTCTTTAGGTTGAGTGCCTAGTATTTAGTCAGTGGGTTGAGTGCCCCAAAAAACTCTAGAGTTAGTTTAAATATAAATAGAGAGGGGCTAGATATTTGGGAGAGCAAGAGGAGGTGGCCCACTATTTCTTTTTCAAATTTTATTTTTTCATTGTACTATGAGGCCTTATATGACCTCCAAAAAACACTGATTCTAATAATGATTCATCCAAATATGAGTGCAAATGCTTTATCTCTTAAGGAATTTGAGGTTAGTTTATTTTTTGAACTAAGGTTTAATATTTATTTATTTATTTATTAAATGATTACCAAGGTAAATATTAATAAATATTTTAGCTTTGTTTATTATAAGTAGTATTTAGTGCTCACCAAAAAAAAATCCTCAAAAGGATAATGTGGAGTTGAAGGATCTATAGATTTCGAGTTTGCAAAATCATCCTTGTAATTATTTCATATTTTGAAATGTGTAAAAGTTTCTTCGACATCATTTCCACATGTAGGTTTGTTATTTAAAATTTCAAAATGATATTTTAACTTGCAAGTTCATTATTTTAGTTATTTGTTTTATTATTATAATTGACTTGATATTATTTAAAGTCAGGGAATAAACACCACAACAACAAATCCCAACATTTATTACGCCTGCTTGACCTTTTGTGGAAGGTATTTTACATTGCATATTTATATTTTTTTATTCATTTTTTATTATAGTTTTTAATGAATAAAATTTTGCATAATGTACTATATAAAAACACCCCTATTGCTCACAATAAAACATTTAGATTGGAGGATATATTATTTCCAAATATAAGTACTAAACCTTTAATTTCAAATTAGCATATAACTTTGTTTTCAAAATTTACCATTTTACCAAAATAATTTACATTTTTCAAGGCATCCTCAATCTCTGAGGAACATAATGTGATCTCCTCTACCCCAAAAATTAGTTAAATAAAGTGGGAAGACTCTTCAATTACAATCACTATAACCTACTTGAGTAACCCTATAATTATCATGTTCCCAATTCCCCACTTTCTTTGTCAGAGGTGTATCTAGTACACAGGGATTGACTTGTTTGCAAGATATTGATCTTGATGAGGAATTTCTAGTGATTGAAAGAGTTGATGTTATTAGATCTAATTTAAATCCATTTGATTTTATCTAGGAACCATCATCATATGTTTATGTGACTATTCAGGAGGAACCTCGTACCTATTCACCCCACAGTCCCACCCTAATAGAAAATGTCATAATGTTTAATGATTCTATTATATCTTTTATATTTAATAATTTGGTATCAAATAGTATTATTCTTAATCTTAAAGAGGTATTAATTGATGAATTAAAAATTTAACATGTGTGGGAGTTCTAGGCAAAGGCATTGATAAAATAAATAAATGCCTGTTATCATAATTACTCCTAGTGAGAAAAATTATTTCCATTGGTGCAACATGAACCACAAAGATTTATGCTTTATTTGCCAAAATTAAATTTGTGTTAGTTACTATTTATAATATCTACAATGATAATGTGTTGACTATTATATTTAACAGGTTGGAGAATTTAGATGTAAAAACTCAAACATATTTTAATAAATAGGTGAAAGATGTCATTCTTGTTGTGATTGAAAATGCAGAGAAGGAAAAATATTTGGTAATGTGTCTTCATTTTAATAAAATTTCATGTCATACTTATATTTTTCACATCTAGTTACATTTTATTTTAATTACATGTAAAATATGATAACTTCAAAAAATAAGTTGAGGTCCTCATTGTGCATTTGAAAAATGTACAAAAAAGTTTATTATCTACCATTCAATTCAAGGAGAAGCTTATTTTATTGAATAAATATAACAACAAACTTTAAAAAATCATTAAGGATCAAAGATGGGATCCTAATACCTTATTAAAGTTGAAGATAGTCAGTGATCCAAGTCTAATTTTTGTAAGAGATGTTGGAAAAGAAGAAAGGAAAAATCTTGGTTGTATTAATTCTGTGACTAAGGATCTTGAAAAGGCAAGGATGTTGAACGATGACAATGGCACAAAATATGTTGTGGTTGATAAAGTAGCTAATAAAGTGGATGAGAAAGTAGTTGGGTTGTTGAGAATCTATTCTATAATATTTGTGACCAATGTTTTGTTTAAAAAAAATATTTTAAATGATAATTTAATGTTTGGATTTACGTTCATCAATTTATTAGTTTTAATTAATAGATGAGCCACGTAGATTATAAATTTTTTATGGATTTTTTGTTAGGCTTGATCATGAATTTCAATTTAAAATTTATGATGTTGTATGGCGTTAAGCCCCCGTTTGATATTTGTGATGCACTTGTGAAACTCACATCTCAATATAAATGGATTAAACACATGATGTATGAGATAAGATACCAAGTCATTAACTTATAATATGTGATATTAAAATAATATACACTTAAAACATTCATGAAAAATTAATTTATAACAAAACCAATATCAATTATATAACAAAACACATAGCTAACACTTCAGATGCTAGATTCAAGCACATGGAAGGGACATAAGAGAGTGCAACCATATCAAACACATAATAAGAACATCAAACACATTGTAGACACATCAGTTATGAGAAAATACATGTCAAATAAATGGAAAGAAATAAATTAATCATTATAAAAAGGAATGTATCAAGTACTATGAAGACACACTAAATACATCACATATGTAGACAAAAGAGATATATAAAAAATATGTATCATAGACATAGATAGCCATATTAAAGATTTGAAATAAATGAAGCAAGTCTTATATTTTGTGTGATATTAACCTACATTGTTCTCCCTAACACAATCAAAACATATTAATCTTGTACATTCAACACTTAGAAAGAAAAAAGGAAATGAATTTTAGAAAATGTATAATATTTATTGCATCTTATGATAAACATGTGAAATGTACTTACACATAATTAGATAATGTAAAAAATCAATTGAAGTAACTAGAATAAAATTAAAAAATCACATGAAATTGGAATTCAAAAATTAGAAACTAATAGTCTAGTAGTTGAAAGAATCCTACACAAACTTGATCATTGCTAGTGACATTTGCATCTACCATGTCAGTGACATATTCAATGTCATTATATAAATTCTATTTATTTCTTTCTATATTTCTGATGCTTCTTATTTAATCTAGATAAATCCATGTTTTTGGAGCTCTTTCATAAGGAAACATGTCCACAACATATCGTGAAACATATAATCTCAAACATGTTTCTAAATTTTTATCCAATCTATTTCAAAGTGTTGAATTTATGAAGGATAATATACTGAATACTCTTTCATCTTCCACTGAGACCAGAACCATTATTTTAAAAATCTTGTATAATCACAAATATTTACTTATAATTTCTTGTAGTATACTACTAGGATAATTTTTTTTCCATAGCTTTGTAATTACCCCATTTTCTATTAGTTCTCTTAGAGCATAATATTGTTCAAACATTGTAATTGAAAAATGATTTGACTAAGATGTCAATAAATCCTTTCATAAAATACCTTTTATTTATACTCCATTCACCTCTACAAATATTCTAAAATGCTTTAAAAGATATCGCATGTATTTATGAAATAAATTAATAATCATTTTTTTACTGTTATTACTATTATAGAAAATGGGATTCGCAACTACCATATCTTCCAACAAAATCATCCCTTTGAAAATTATATCTAATCAGCATAGATAAGTTTTGTGAAACTATACTTACTGTCATCCACATTTCAGATAAAATAGTGTCATACAAAATATGTGTTATAGGTAGTTATTCAAATTTACCTCCCACAAGATTAAGTCTTTTATATAAAGTGTGAATTGGTATCTCCTTGAAATTAATGGTGACATGTTGAGGTTAACATACCCCCATTTATGAAAAATGGGGACCCTTGTTTCAAATTTTGCAAACTTATGCTTTGAATTGAAAATGCCACTTGATCAAAGTTATTTATTTGAAGATCATCCACCCTTGATTATCATTTAGCTTAATTGACATGTCTCCATTTGAACCTTTATTTATTTTATCTAATGTTTCTAATGGTTTCTTTTTGTGTTTTTAGGTTGCAAGTTTAATGGAGTCTCAATATTATGAACACTGTCTAGGGTTTAGATATTTAATGATAAATTAACCCTTTGATCCATCATTGACCTTTAATTATTTAATTGGATTTATGTTTGGGTATCTAAAAACCCTTATCCTAATTCTATTAGCTTAAGTTCTCTTAAATTAAATTCAAATTAATGTGGGTTCATTTTATTCAAAATTGCATGGGAACACTTTAAATTTTCTTAAGACTCAATTTATATTTTATCCTAAGGTTTTGATCATGTTTATTAACATGAAAAACCTTAGTCTAAATATTTAAGGTTAAGTCCTTTATGTCTTGAGACCCCTTAGTTATTTTTATTATTTATCGACTAATTAAATGTAAGATCCTCTTTATTTTATTTCATACTTAGTATAAAAATCTTATCCTAAGGTTATTAATGATGTTAATTAATGAGAGTAAAACCCTAGGTTAAATACTTTATCCTAAGTCATATACATTTCTCAACCTTACCTATTTTTTCTAAAGGAGTGCATAAAACCTGAGAATGAAAAGTGTCACCATCATAGAGACTGTGTCAAGAAAACAATGGTATGTGGAGCAAAGACTGGAACCCAGAGGATCAAAATTTATAGTGTGCCTTGATTGATATAACTAAGATCTAATGCTGTGAGATGAAATTTGACTTTAAAAAGAACCTAAGATGAAGGCAAATCTCACATGAGGTGTAAAGGCATTGAATGAGAAAGAAATTAATAGTTGGAAGCACAATGAACGCCCATAGAAGTGACAAATGGCAAAATCTTGGGAGCCAAGTACAAAGGTCAACCTATAGTCTTTGACCTCCTAAATCCAAATCAATAGTGTGAGGCAAGGGGGAATTTTCAATGGGCTTAGACTTAATTAAGTTTTAACATGTGTCTTAAGGAATGTCATTCACATTTCAAAAATAAATAAACATAGTGACAAAGCTATTCCACATCAGCATACACGTCACGTTAAAATATCTTGTGGACAAAAAAATGCAAAAAGATATAAATGGAATATAAGTCATGAAACTCATAATTCAAACTTCAATACCGCTATTAAATATCTATACAAGCTTGCTTAAACTTTAAAAGAATCCCTAGCATATATGAAAGCCCTAATTTGACTATGTTTTCATTGTAATTGAGTCAAGGAGAAATGAATTGTCTCCTATGCAAAGATAACTCAATTAAAAACTAAATTATAGTCTACCAATGAGTGATTTGATAAAAATCACAACAATGGTAGCTCAAAATAGTGTCTTAAAGGAACACGTCAAACTTTATTTGACCATAGATTATGAGGACAAGTGTTTAGGGACACAAAATTCATTGTCAATGCTTTGAATGCCAGAGATAGTAACTGGTCAAATTTATTTTGGACCATTTAAAATCAGCTGACCATTACCTAATAAGAGGATAAAAAATCTTAGACAAGAGACTATATGATGATATAGTTTCAATCCAAATGATAGGCCTTCATTATGTAGCTGTAAAACCTGATGTACTCTATTATATCAACATTCTTGCTCTTATTTCTAAAGATGGTAAAATTGATAAAGGAATGTTAATAAATGATCACAATCATAGAAAAGTTTCATATATTTATGGTGTGGTATTTAAATCCTATTAAAAACCACCCCCACCCAAAATTGACCTAACCTCAATCAATACTTGGGATAAATAACATGATTTGAAGGACACCCTAGCCATGTGGTTATACTCTGGGAACCAAGTCTTTTAAAAATTTAGTAAGAACATCCCCATTATTTAGTTCACAATAGGGGTAAGGATGATTAAAAAAATGTTAAATAAATTATGTGGAAATGCAACCATAGCCTATGTTGATCTAGTATGGGTACCCATAGTCTATTTTATGCTTGAAAAATTAACTGTTTACCCTTTAGGTGAAATAATATGCATCTCATTGAGTAGGTATATTTTTGCAATTAGGAACCAGAAGAAAACCCAATTTTTCATGATGTCGTACCTTTTCGATGCTTTATGTGCTACTAAAAAAATTGTAAACCAAAGGGAATGTTCACCAAATGGGACATAGAAAGTTTCCAAATATTACTCCAAGCTTTACATCTATGAATATAGGGAGCACATTAAATTCATCTATGACTATGTCTACCTGACCCTTAGTTAAGCTATAACTAGGATCCAATGATGAGGGTTACCCCTGTTATCAAAAAATATATTCAAGATATAGGTGATATATGGCTATATCTAGATTACACTATTATAAGAGTTAAGGGAACACAAATTTCTCCTCTAAAGATATCTATTTATGTTCTCGATAAGCTATTTGAGAAAGATATTATATCTAAGATATTCCATGGCATAGATGGTCTCTACAAGACCAAAAGAAATGGACTACTTCATAACCTCCCAAAAATAATTTATAAGACCATCTTCCAGTAGTGGGAGAACACTAAGATAACATCCAAGCACAAAACTTCCTTTAATATATAGTTGGATAAACTTAGATAATGAGACCCTTGTATAAGGGTTAAAAAACATTTAAAGATTAATAGAATGCTAAATGTACCTTGTGATCATCGACCTAGTGCTTTTGATCCTGTTTACACCAAAGCATCTTAATACTTCGAGGTAACTAGAAGGTTGAAGGAACACGACCTTAGACATAAATCTACACATGAAAGGAATCAAAAGGTTGATGACATAGGGTAGTTGGGGCTCAATTAATGTCATTTACTAACTAGTACACCTATAATACCTCCACCAGCTCAACCACAAGGAGAGACCAAAATTGATGTCTATATTGAGCAAAGGTTTGTGGAGAAAATTCCATATGAGATTGATTATTATTCAACTTAGGTAGAGGAACAAGGATCACCCTTATAAAAGGTTCACATGGTATCCTTGGACCCTAATGAGTCTGTTGAAGATGCATTAAAAATGTTATCGATCACTTATGAATCAGAGCGTGAAGAAGCCCATGTTGAATAAACTAAAGAAGAGAAAGGGAGGGAAGTATTGAAATTAGTTCTTATTGACATCCCTAAGAGGAATGTTGGGTTGGCCATTAGTCCCAAAGCTAAGAGACCCAAAGTAACTTTCACTACTCCTTTGAGTAAAGTTAAGAAAACATCATTTATGGTACATTTATTCTAGAGTGGTTCATCTATGGACCTAGATTATAGAGTGCTTACTATGCCTCATCCTTGGGCCATGGTGAAGTCAAAAAACATCCCCTTGGATCAATAACTAAAGATATGGATTGTGGCTTTATAAGAGGAATAAGATAGAAGATTGGTTGCTCTAGGTAAATCAAGTGAAGCAAAAGTAGAGATCCATGCTCCTCAAGTGACTAAATCTTTAGATGGAGTCAAGTTTGAAGAAAATACTATTGGATTGATGAGGGTGATGGAGAAAAATATCATGATAAGTGGTGAATAAATAACATACCAAAAGTTATAACCTTTGGTTGGTTTGACTCAATTAGGAAGATATAAACATGGAAAAGGTCCAATTTTGGAAGATGTCATGGAATTGGCTAATGGATAGCCAAAATAATTGAAGGCTACCATTAAGTGATTGAAATAACAAATGAAGAAATTAAAAGAGAAATCTATCCTATCCATTCCTGAGGCCATGATCAATACGTTTAAATCCACTCTATTTGATATTTTCTATGCCTTGGATCAATAAAGTCTAGGTAGGGCGTAGTGAGCTAATAAAGTACCGCAACCATGAACCAAGTCCACCAGTGGTAGATTTTATGCAATAAATCAAAGGATTTTATCAATATATTGATGGAGGATCAAATCCATGGTTAGAAAATAGTGATCTTGGTTCATTTGAGTATGGCCATGGTAGTATTGGTATGCAATATCAAAATCTTGAGAAAATGGTTCAATAGCCTAAAAGATGTTTTTGAGGATAGAAAGTAGTTGAAAAGTAAGATAGATGATATATTGGGGATCACAATCAAAAATCCCATTACACTCAAGCCAATTTATCTAATAACTGATAACAAATTCAAGCATAGAGCCACCTAAGTCATGCATGAAGTAAAAAATTAGAACCAAGGAAAGATAGTTGTTGACAACATAAAGATCATGGACATGATCTTTACTATAGAAGAGAAGATTGCAGAGGCTAGGTGCAATAAGGAAGATTTAGAAAGGGATGATAAAAATCTTATAATCATGGTAGATCAAGAGTGTAAACTCTTCATGGAACCATTATCAGATTAAACCTAATTGATGATCAAGATAATGAAATAATAAAGATCTTATTGTAGAAATAAGGGACTACAACTATAAAAAGATTTCAAAGTTAAATTTGTTGACTTGAGCATATTCTTTTTTGTAACTAAAATTATATATAATTTTGAAAATAAAATATTCTTTTGTAAAATCATGTGTATCTTTGTAAAACACATTACTTATAAGTCATTCCTTTTAAAAAGTGTTTAGTTCTAGAACATTGTAAAAGGGACCCCTGTCTATGACACATGTTAAATTGTAATTTAGCAAGGCTAACTGACATACCTCCTTAGTTTTATATATAATGGGTATTGTCAACTATAAAAGGGAGGGTGTTTTGAGAAAAAAAAATTGTGATAATTTTAGAGAAATTAATGTAATTGAATAATTCTAAAAATATTGTTTCATTTGTTTATGTGAATCATTATTATGGATAATCTCTCACTTGTCTAGTTTAGATTTCAGATTTGAATAGTTAATATAAATTTTAGATGTGCACTTTTAAATATAGAATTGCCAATTTGTGTTAAAGCTAGATTGATTGAAATCTCTTATGTTCATTTTATTTCCTTTGCTCTTCTTGTATATTTTCTAATGGTATTTAGTTGTAGGGTTAAATATTTAAAGTGGTTCTTGTTCTTATTTACATTATTTTCACTTCTTTAGATGTTTGCCTAATGTGTGATGTGATTTGAGCCTAATATAGTTCACATCATATATTGGTTTTAACTTCATATTTTGATTAAATTAAAACTTTATAATTATGTCTAGAATTAAGATCAACAAGATCAATATGTTCTTTCTCTAACCTACATTTCTTTTTGATTATTTTTTTATCAATTTAATTTAGATTAGATTCATTATAAATATACGCATTAGATTATATTTTAGAATTATTTTTTTGAGCATTATTCACTTCACCTAGTTTATATTACTTTCATTTTCACAAGTTAACTATTAGGCCATGGTTGCTCCCAACAACCAAACATTATAAATTTTGTGAAATAGTTCACTTATTCTATTGTTATTCTACCAAAGATATCTAGAATATCACAATTTTCAACTCATGTATTGAATTATTTAAATTTAGAAATGAGTAGTGTTTCTTAAACACTCTATACCACCTGTGATACACTTTCATGCATCAACAGGAGAGTGTGTTCCATTTGCACTAGAAGGAGAGCCTTTAGTTAAATCTCTATGACTTTGTAGTGCCTTTGATAATTTTAGTGAATTTTATTCAAAGATCAATTAATTAATTACATATTTGTGTTAATCTTAGCTCAATTATGTAAATATAACTAATCTTTATGGTTTTAGACCAATCTTTAGGCTCATATAGCTGAAGATTACCATTCTTTAAAGCTTCGTGTTAAATTATTGAAAAAGTAACTAAAGCTTTGTACATTTCCCACCTTCAAGGTTAGTAATAGTAATTTTTTTTCAAATATTGAATTATTATTTACAAATTTGAGTTTATTGGAATTTAGAAGTGTAAAGATCATTCATATTCATTAGTTTAGACACATCTTTGAGATAATTTGGTTAAAGATAGGTGTTATTTGTTTAAATTTACACAAAATTTGCTTAATGTGCAAGTCTAATCATTGTTATTTACAAAAATAACATTTACACATCATATTTTTAATAGGAATCAAGGTTTACAAGATGGAACTACCTAGACTCAGGACTAGGTCAAGGTTAGAATCAAGATTACCTCTTCTTTTACTTGAAGTTCATAGGAAAGCTAGAGAAGATAAAGGTAAGAAAAGGGTTTTTAAATACTAGTCTACTTCCCTTATTTTTGGTGCTCTTGTGTTCAATCATTATCAAGGTATGTCTTAGTTAGGTGGATCTTTTATTAATGTGCCTAGACTAGTACATGACTTGGACAGGAATCTTGAAAAATATTTACCATCTTTTAGTCCAAATGGTGTTGTCACAACTAAAGAAGATATCAAATATTTCAAAGCTGCTTTGAGATTATTAAATATAGTTCACGAAGAAGTAGCATGTAGATTATTTCCATTTAATTTTAAATATGTTGCATATGAGTGGTTTCTCAACCTTCTTGATAATTATATTACCAGTTGGAATGATTTTAATAGAATCTTTATTGATCAATTTGGTAAGATCATTAGTCCTTGCATTCTTTATCAACAATTCGTCATTATAAAGAGAGATTATTATGAGACCATTAGAGCCTTTAATGCAATATTACAGAGGATATTTAATATAACCATAACTTCTTATAGACCTTACGAAGCCTTGGATTTAGAAATATATAAGGATGCTTTGCACCCAATGACTTATGTGTTTATTAAGAGGTCTATTGGAGTTATAAACACATTGGCCCTAGCCTATGCCGAAGTTATGATAATCGATGACCAAATGTAGTCTAAAATTCAATTGGAATATTCTATTCCTAATCTCAACCCTAAATTTTATGCACTGAATGTCATTACTTAATGAACCTGAAAACTATCAAGAACAAGAAAATTACCAATAGGCCAAGATCTTGAAACGACAGTCAAAATTTATTTGTATTAATTGATTGAAATAATTACAAATCCAAATCATGATTAAATAAGCCTCAACCTAGGATTTAGAGTTGATATGAATTTTTTTAAAAGATCTAAAATCTCAAAAAAAATGTTTATTTTTAGTAGTCGTGATCTATAATAAGTTTTGCATGCAAGCGTGTGTAGATCTAAAATTTTACCAAAATAACCTAAATACAAAAATTAACCTATGGAATGAAATTGAACTAAAGTTTACTTTTATTTCTAAAAACGTATAATTTTTAAAAATAGAAAATCCTTTTAAAAATTATTAAAAATTAATTTTAGACCCTCATATGATCACGAATAACCTCCAAAAAAATAAAAATCAAATCTAAGTAGATATATCCATTTGGGATAGATCAAACTTTTTGATATAGTCATTTTGGTATGTGAAAGAGCTCAAATAGAGTTACGAGTAAAAATTTATGGCATTTGAAAGGTTGACCTATTTTTTTTCATCATTCTCCTCTAGTTGAAAACAACTCAGCTTCTACGAGTTGGCATAATTATACTATTGCTATTTGTCTTTATCAACCATCTTCAGCTCCCATTCTATAATCCGAGTGTTGTCTTCTTGCTGCAATCCTTCTCACTACAGCAAATACCTATTATAATTTATTTCCCTTGTGCTAACTGTCTTCATATCAAAAACTTACGCTATTTTTTCTTTCTTCTTCTTTGGAACATGCTACTCTCAATTTAATTCTTCATTTTCATGATTTTCGCCATCTTCTTTATAGAATTTATATAAATCTAAAATATTAAATACTAGAAATATATCAAGATTTTGTTGTAAACTTACTTCATAGGCATTATCATTGATTATATTCACAATTTTGCATGGTTCAATTTTCTTATACACCAAATTATTGTATGTTTTTTTTGGGAATCTTTCTTTCCTCAAGTAAACCTTTACCAACTCTCATGATAGTGAACCCAAAATCTATCAAGAATAATAAAATTAGCAATAGACCAAGAACTTGAAATAAAACTCAAAATTGATTCATATTGATTGCTTGAAATAATTACAAACCCAAACCATGCTTAAATATTTCATAACTTACAATTTAGAGTTAACATGATTTTTTTTTTAAAAATCTATAATTTAAAAAATATATCTATTTTTAAACACTGATATTTATAGTAAGTTTCATATGCAAGCATGCACGGCTCTAATTTTTTTATAAAATAAACTAAATACTAAAATAAGCTTATGAAGTGAAATTCAACTAAAATTGATTTTTGGTTATAAAAATATACAATTTCTAAAAATAGAAAATTGTTAAAAAAAACATTAAACATTAATTTTGGACCCTTAGATGATCGTGTTTGGTCTCCGAAAATATGGAAATAAAATCTAAGCAGATAGAACCACTCAAAACAAAATTGAACCTTTTGATATAGTTATTTTCATATGTAGAATATCTCAAATAGAGGTATGGGTCAAAATTTATGGCCTACGAAAAGTTGGCCTATTTTTATACATCATTCTCCTCTAGTTGAAAATAACTCAGCTCCCATGAGTTGGCTTGATTATATTTCTGTCATTTATCTTTATCAATCTTATTTCACTCACATTCTATAATTTAAGTGTTTTCCTCTTACTAAAATACTTCTCACTACACCAAATAGCTATTATAATTCCCTTGCCTTGTGCTCACTGTCTTTATATCCAAAATTTGCATTGTTTTTGCTTTTGTCTTCTTTCAAACCTGCTACTCCTAATTTAATTTTTCATCTTTATCATCTTCACTATCTTATCGATGTAATTTATATAAATTTGAAACATTAAATACTGAAGATATGCCAAAATTATATGATAAACTTATCATTGATTTTGTAAACTTATCATAGGCATTACCATTGATTTTGTTCATGATTTTACATAGTCTAATTTTCTTGTACTTCAATTTATTGTATGTGCCTTTTGGAAATCTCTCTTTTCTCAAGTAAACCATTACCAACTCTCCTAATAATGAACTTGAAAACTATTAAGAATAAGAATATTTCAAATAGGGCAAGCTCTTGAAACAATATTCAAAATTGATTCATGTTGATTTTTTAAAATAATTACAAATCCAAACCATGCTTAAATAAACTTCAACCTAGAATTTTGAGTTGGCATGTAAAAATTTAAAAAATTCAAAATCTAAAAATAAAATATCTATTTTTAGTAGCAACTATTTATAGTATCACATGCAAGTATGCATAGCTCTAAAACTTTCTTAAAATAACCTAAATACTAAAATTAGCCTATGGAATGAAATTGAACTGAAGTTGAATTCTAGATATAAAAATATATAATTTATAAAAATAAAAAATTATCAAAAAAATTATTAAACATTAATTTTAGATCCTTAGATGATCATTTTTGGCCTCTAAAAAATATCACAATCAAATCTAAAAGATGCATCCTCTTAGGGTAGAATCAATTTTTTTGATACGATCATTTTGGTGTGTGAAAGAATTCAAACATGGTTATGCGTTAAAATTTATGGCCTCAAAAAAATTGATTTATTTTTTTGCATCATTCTAATCTAGGTGAAAATAACTTAGTTACTATGATTTGACCTAATTATACTACTATTATTTATCTTTATTAATATTCTTCAACTCACATTTTTTAATCAAAGTGTTGTTTTCTTATTGCAATCCTTCCTACTACACCAAATACCTATTATAATTCTCTTGCCTTGTGCTCACTGTCTTCATGTCCAAAACTTAAACTATTTCTTGTTTTATTTTTTTGTAGAATCTACTGCTCCCGCTCCCTATTTACTTCTTCATCTTCATCATCTTCATCATCTTCACTATCTTCTCTATGAAATTTATATAAATTTGAAACATTAAATACTAGAGATATATCAAAATTTTATGGTAAACTTACCTCATAAGCATTATCATTTATTTTGTTCATAATTTTGCATGGTCCAATTTTATTGTACTTTAACCTATTGTATGTGCCTTTTGGAAATCTCTCTTTCTTCAAGTAAACCATTACCAACTTTTCTGATAATGAACTCAAAAACTATAAAGAATAAGAAAATTACCAATAGGCTAAGATCTTTAAAAAATACTCAAAATTGATTTTTATTGATTGTTTAAAATAATTATAAACCCAAACCATGCTTAAATAAGTTTCAACTCAAAATTTAGAGTTGACATGAAAAAATTCAAAAAATCTAAAATTAAAAAAAAGTCTATTTTTAGCAGCTACTATTTATAGTAAGTTTTGCAAGGAAGTGCACGTGGCTCTAAAAATTTCAAAAGATAACCTAAATACTAAAATTAGCTAATGAAATTAAATGTAATTAAATTTGACCTCTACTTCTAAAGATATATAATTTTTAAAAATAAGAAATTTTCAAAAAAATTATTAAACATTAATTTTGGACCCTTAAATGATCACGTTTGGCCTTAAAAAAACATTAAAATCAAATATACAAAGAAATAACTATTCAGAGTATAATCATACTTTTTGATATGAAATTTTTCATACATAAAAGAGCCCAAATGGAGTTATAGGTCAAATGTTATGGCCTCTAAA
The DNA here is from genome assembly GCA_037957365.1 of Torreya grandis. Lineage (NCBI taxonomy): Eukaryota > Viridiplantae > Streptophyta > Pinopsida > Cupressales > Taxaceae > Torreya > Torreya grandis. The sequence goes on along the minus strand of JARHVA010005961.1, from coordinate 305,824 downwards.
AGGTTAGTCTATTTTTTTAGTATCATTCTCCTTTGGTTGAAAGCAACTCAACTTCTATAAGTTGATCTGATTATACTGCTACCATTTGTATTTATAAATATTTTTCAACTCTCATTCTATAAACTAAGTTTTATCTTTTTGATGCAATCCTTCTCACTACACTAAATACCTGTTATAATTCCCTTATCTTATGCTCACTATCTTCATATCTAAAACCTGCACTATTTTTATTTCTTCTTTGCAACTTGATACACCCTATTTACTTCATCTTCATCATCTTCACCATATTCTCCATGAAATTAATATAAATCTAAAACATTCAATACTGATGATATTTTAGAATTTTATGGTAAACTTACCTCATAGACATTATCATTGATTTTTCTCACAATTTTATATTGTCTAATTTTTTTGTACTTCAGCTTACTATATGTGTCTTTTGAAAATATTTTTCTTTAAGTAAATCATTACCAACTCTCTTGATAATGAACTCAAAAACTATCAAGAATAAAAAACTAATAATAGGTCAAGATCTTGAAACAATGCTTAGAATTGATTCATATTGATTGATTAAAATAATTACAAATCAAAACCATGCTTAAATAAGCCTCAACTCAAAATTTAGAGTTGACATATAAAATTTCAGACAATCTAAAATCTAAAAAAAAAGTCTATTTTTACTAGCTATGATTTATAGTATGTTTTGTGTGGAAGCATGTGTGTCTCTAAAATTTTTATGAAATAATATAAATATTAAAATTGAATTATGAAATGAAATTCAACTGAAGTTGAATTTCAATTCTAAAAATATATAATTTATAAAAATAATCTTTTATTTAAAAATCATTAAATATTAATCTTAGATCCTTGAATGATCGCGTTTAGCCTCCAAAAAATCAAAATTTTTAATAGGATCATTTTAGTGCATGAAAGATCTCAAATAGAGTTACAGGTCAAAATTTATGACCCCTAAAAGGTTGGCCTATTTTATTTGCATCATTCTCCTCTGGCTGAAAACAACTCAGCTTCTATGAGTTGGCCTGAACTTATTGCTACCATTTGTCTTTATCAATCTTCTTAAGCTCTCATTATGTAATCCAAGTGTTGTCTTCCTTTTGCAATCCTTCTCACTACACTAAATACTCATTATAATTCTCTTTCCTTCTCATCACTATATTCATATCCAAAACCCACACCATTTTTTTTTTTGTTTGGAACCTACTACTCCCAATTGACTTCTTCATCTTTATCATCTTCACCACCTTCTCCATAGAATTCATATTAATTGGAAACATTAAATATTAAAGGTATATCAAAAATATGTGTTAAAATTACCTTATAGACATTTTCATTGATTTTGTTCACAATTCTACATTGTTCAATTTTCATTTACTTCAACTTATTATATGTGCCTTTTGGAAATCTCTCTTTTCTCAAGTAAACCATTACTAACTGTCCTAATAAGGAACTCAAAAACTATCAAGAGTAATAAAATTACCAATAAACCAAGATCTTGAAACAATATGTAAAATTGATTCGTATTGATTTCTTGAAATATTTAGAAACCTAAACCATGTTTAAATAAGCTTCAACTTAGAATTTAGAGTTGACATGCAAAAATTCAAAAAATCTAAAATCCAAAAAAAAAGTACATTTTCAGTAGCTACTATTTATAGTAAGTTGCATATGCAAGCATGTGTGACTCTATTTTTTTTTCAAAATAACCTAAATATTAAAATTAATCTACAAAATGAAATTCAACTAAATTCAACTTTTAGTTTTAAAAATATAAAAATTTTAAAAATAAAAAATTCTAAAAAAAATCATTAAACATTAATTTTAGACCCTTAGAAGACCATGTTTATTCTTCAAAAAATATCAAAATCAAACATAAGTGGATAGATTAATTTAGGGAGGAATCAAATTTTTTGATATGGTCATTTTGGTGTGTGAGAGAGATCAAACAAAGTTACTGATCAAAAGTTATGGCCTCTAATATGTTGACTAATTTTTTCTACATCATTGTCCTTTTGTTGAAAACAATTCAACTTCTATGAATTTACCTAATTATACTACTACCATTTGTCTTTATCAAAAAAAATTAGCTTTCATTATTTAATCTAAATGTTATCTTTTTGTTGCAATCCTTCCCACTACACTAAATACATGTTATAATTCCATTGCCTTGTGCTCACTATCTTCATATCCAAAACTTGCACTATTTTTTATTTTTTTTCTTCTTTAGAGCCTACTACTCCCAATTTACTTTTTTATTTTCATCATCTTCACTGTCTTCTCCATAGAATTCATATAAATTTGAAACATTAAATACTGAAGATATATCAAAATTTTATGATAAAATTATCTCATATGCATTATCATCAATTTTATTCATAATTCTTCATGGTCCAATTTTCTTATACTTCAACTTATTTTAGGTGTCTTTTGAAAATCTTTCTTTCCTTAAGTAAACTATTACTAGCTCTCCTAATAATGAACCTAAAAACTATGAAGAATAAAAAAATTATCAATAAACCAAGATCTTCAAACAATACATGGAATTGATTCATATTGATTTCTTGAAATAATTGGAAACCCAAACCATATTAAATTAAGCCTTAATTTAGAATTTATAGTTGACATGCCAAAATTCAAAAAATCTAAAATCTATAAAAAAGGTTCATTTTTTGCAACCGCTGTTTATAGTAAATTTCTTATGCAATCTCACACGGCACTAAGTGTTTTATAAAACAAAATAAATACTAAAATTATTTTATAAAATTAAATTCAATTGAAGTTGACTTTTGGTTCTAAAAATATATAATTTTAAAAAATAAAAAATTCAAGAAAAAATTATTAAGTGTTAGTTTTAGACCATTAAATGATCATGTTTAACCTCTAAAATTTTTTGAAATCAAATCTAAGTAGATAGAGCCACTTAGGGTAGAATTAAGCTTTTTAATATGATCATTTTGGTGCATGGAAGAGTTTAAATAGAATTATGAGTTAAAATTTATGGCCTCTAGAAGGTTGGCCTATTTTTTTTACATCATTCTCTTCTAGTTGAAAACAACTCAACTTCTACAAGTTAGCCTAATTATATTACTATTATTTATCTTTATCAATCTTTGTCAAGTCCCATTCTGTAATCTAAGTGTTGTCTTCTTGTTGCAATCCTTCTCACTCCGATAAATACCTATTATAATTCCCTTGCTTTGTGCTCACTGCATTCATATCTAAAACTTGCAATATTTTTTCTTTATTCTTCTTTGGAACTTGGTGCTCCCAATTTACTTTTTCACCTTCATCATCTTCACCATATTATTCATGTAATTCATATAAATCTAAAATATTAAATAATAGAGATATATCAAAATTTTGTGGTAAACATACTTCATAAACATTGTCATTGATTTTGTTCACAATTTTGCATGGTCTATTTTTTTATAATTCAAATTATTATATGCACCTTTTATAAATCTCTTTCCTCATGTAAACCATTACCAACTCTCCTGATAATGAAGCTAAAAACTATCAAGAATAAGAAAATTATCAATAGATTAAGATATTGAAAATATACTTAGAATTGATTTATATTGATTTATTGAAATAATTACAAACCTAAATCATGGTTAAATGAGATTAAAAAATAATATATATATATAGTTGACATTGAAAATTTTGAAAAATCTAACCAAAAACAATTTTAGTAGGTGATATTTATAGTAAGTTTTACGTGCAAACACGTGTATCTTTAAAAGCTTTCTAAAATACCCTAAATACTAACATTATTATATGGAATTAAATTCAATTGAAGTTTATTTCCGATTCTAAAAATATAAAAAAATTAAAAATAAAAAATTCTCAAAAAAATTATTAAACGTTAATTTTGAACCCTCAGATGATCTCGTTTGGCCTCCAAAAAAGATCAAAATCAAATCTAAGTTGATAGAACCATTTAGGTTAGAATCAAATATTTTGATATGATTGTTTTGGTATGTGGAAGAGATAAAATAGAGTTATGGTTCAAAATTTATGGCCTCTAGAAGGTTCACCTACTTTTTCTGCATCATTCTCCTCTAGTTGAAAACAACTCAACTCTTGTAAATTAACCTAATTATATTACTGCCATTTATCCTTACCAATATTTTTCATCTTCCATTCTATAATCTAAGTGTTGTCTTTATATTGTAATCATTTCCACTACACTAAATGTTAGTTATAATTTTCTTTCCTTGTGCTCACTATCTTCATATCTAAAACCTGTATTATTTTTTTTCTTCTTTTTTAGAATTGGCTACTCCTAGTTAACTTCTTCATCTTTGTCATCTTCACCATATTCTCTATGGAATTCATATAAATTTGAAACATTAAATACTAGAGATATATCAACATTCTATGATAAACATACCTCATAGGTATTATCATTCATTTTTTTCACAATTATGCATGGTCCAATTTTATTTTATTTCAAATTATTGTATATGCTTTTTGGAAATCCCTCTTTCCTTAAGCAAACCATTATCAACTCTCTTGATAATGAACCTAAAAACTATTACGAGTAAGAAAATCATCAATAGATTAAGATCTTTAAATAATACTTAGAATTGATTTGTATTAATTGATTGAAATAATTAAAAACTCAAATCATGCTTAAATAAGCCTCAACTCAAAATTTAGGGTTGACATGTAAAAGTTTAAAAAATCTAAAATCTAAAAATAAAATCTCTATTTTTAACATCTGTTATTTATAGTAAGTTTCACTGTCAAGCAAGTGTGACTCTAAAATTTTATCAAATTAACCTAAAAACTAAAATTATTATATGAAATGAAATTCAACTAAATTTGACTTCCACTTCTAAAAATATGCAATTTTTAAAAATAGAAAATTCTCAAAAAAATTATTAAATATTAATTTTTGACCCTTAGATGATCACATTTGGCCTCAAAAAAATATCTAATTCAATTCTAGGTGGATAGAGTCACTTGAGGAAGAATCAAACTTTTTGATATAGTTGTTTTGATGGGTGGAAGAGCTTAAATGGAGTTACAGGTCAAAAGTTATGGCCTTCGATAGGTTGGTTTATTTTTTTTGTATCATTCTCCTTTGGCTGAAAACAACTCAACTACTATGAGCTGGACATATTATACTGATACCACTTATCTTTATCAATCTTCTTCATCTTCTATTCTATAATCTAAGTGTTGTCTTCTTGTTGTAATCCTTCTCACTGCACCAAATAATTGTTATAATTCCCTTACGTTGTACTCATCATCTTTATATCCAAAATTTTTACTATTTTTTTTTTCTTTTTTGGAACATGTTACACTTAATTTACTTCATCTTCATCATCTTCACCATCTTCTCTATGGAATTCATATAAATCTAAAATGTTAAATACTAGAGATATATCAAAATTCTCTGATAAACTTATCTCATAGGTATCATTATTGATTTTTTTCACAATTTTTCATGGTCTAAGTTTTTTATACTTCAACTTATTGTATATACCTTTTGAAAATATCTCTTTTCTTAAGTAAACCATTACTAACTCTCTTGGTAATAAAATAAAAAACTATCAAGAACAATAAAATTACCAATAGGTCAAGATCTTAAAATAATACTCAAAATTGATTCATATTGATTGCATGAAATAATTATAAACTCAAACCATGCTTATGTAAGACTAAACTAAAAATTTAGATTTGACATGAAAAAATTCAAAAAATCTAAAATCTAATAAAACATGTCTATTTTTGGTAGCTGATATTTATAGTAAGTTTTACATGCAAGCGTATGTGACTCTTAATTTTTTTTGAAATAACATAAATACTAAAATTACATTATAGATAAAAAATCAATTCAAGTTAACTTTCTCTTCTAAAAATATGTAATTTTTAAAAATAAAAATTTCTTAAAAAAATCATTAAACATTAATTTTGGACCCTTATATGATCACATTTGGCCTCTAAAAAATATTGAAATCAAATATAAGAGGATAAATCCACTTAAGGTAGAAATAAACTTTTTGATACGATCATTTGGGTGTGTGAAAGAGATCAAACAGTGTTACAGGTCAAAAGTTATGGCCTCTAGGAGGTTGGCCTATTTTTTCTACATCATTCTCCTTTGACTAAAAGAAAATAAACTTATGTGAGTTGACATTATTATATTGTTGTCATTTGTCTTTAAAAATATTCTTTAACTCCTATTCTATAATCCATATGTTGTTTTATCATTTCAATCCTTCCCACTAGAACAAAAACCTGTTATAATTATCTTGCTTTGTGATCACTATTTTTATATCCAAAACTTGCACTATTTTTCCTTTATTCATATTTGAAACCTATTGCTCCGAATTTAAATCATCTTGGTTATCTTTTCCATAGAATTCATATAACTCTAAAACATTAAATATTAGAGATTTATCAAAAAATTATGATAAACTTATTTCATAAGCATTATCATTGATTTTATTCAAAATTTTGCATGGTCTAATTTTTTTGTACTTTAAAATATTGTATGTGCCTTTTAAAATTCTATGTTTTTTCAAGTAAATCATTATTAACTCTCGTGATAATGAATCTAAAAACCATGAAAAATAAGAAAATTATAAATAAGCTAAGATCTTAAAATAATACTTAGAATTGATTCATATTGATTTCTTTAAATAAATACAAACTCAAACCATGATTAAATAAGTCTCAACTCAAAATTTAGAGTTGACATGAAAAAATTTGAAATATGTAAAATCTAAAAAAATATTTATTTTTATCAGGTGTTATTTATATTAAGTTTTACATGCAAGCACATGCAGCTATAATTTTTTTCTAAAATAACCTAGATAGTAAAATTATACTATGGAATGAAATTCAATTGAGGTTGACTTCCAGTTGTAAAAATATATAATTTCTAAAAATAGAAAATTCTCAAAAAAATCATTAAACATTAATTTTGGACCATTATATGATCACATTTACCCTTCAAAAATTATTAAAATCAAATCTAGATGAATGAAACCACTAATGTAATAATCAAACTTTTCCATATAGTTGTTTTGGCATGTGGGAGAGATCAAATGGAGTTATGGGTCAAAAGTTATGGCCTCCAAAAGGCTGGCCTATTTTTTATACATCATTCTCTTCTGATTGAAAACAACTTAGCTTCTACGAGTTGCCTTGATTATACTATTTTCATTTATTTTTATCAATCTTCTTCAGCTCCCATTCTATAATCCAAATGTTATCTTTTTATTGCAATTCTTTTCACTACACAAAAATACATGTTATAATTTCCTTACATTTTTCTCTCTATCTTCATATACAAGACTTACACTAATTTTTCATTCTTGTTCTTTGAAACCTATTGCTACTACTTAATTTTTTATCTTCATCATAGTCACCATATTCTTCATGGAATTCATATAAATCTAAATCATTAAATACTAAAGATATATCAAAATTTTACGATAAACTTATCTCATAGGCATTATCATTGATTTTGTTCATATTTCTACATAATCCAAATTTCTTATAGTTCAACTTATTCTATGTGCCTTTTGAAAATCTCTCTTTTTTCAAGTAAACCATTACCAACTCCCTTGATAATGAACCCAAAAACTGTCAAAAATTAAAAAAATTATGAATAGGTCACAATCTTGAATTAATACATAGAAATGATTCGTATTTATTATTTGATATAATTACAAACCCAAACCATTATTAAATAATATTCAACTCAAAATTTAGAGTTTACATACAAAAATTCAAAAAATCTAATTTTTTTTAAAAAGCCCCTATTTATAGTAAGATGCGTATGGAAGTGTGAATGGCTCTAAAAATTTATTAAAATAACTTAAATACTAAAATTAGCCTGTAAATAAAATTCAATTGAAATTGACTTTTGATTCTAAAAATATATAATTTTTAAAAATAAAAAATTCTCAATAAAATCATTAAATATTAATTTTGGACCTTCCAATGATCACGTTTCACATCCAAGAAATATCAAAGTCAAATCTAAGCAAATAGAGTCACTTAGGATAGAATAATACTTTTTCATATGATCATTTTAGCATGTGGAAGAGCTTAAATAGAGTTATGAGTCAAAAGTTATGACCTTTGTAAGGTTATGCTATTTTTTTTGCATCATTTTCTTTTGATTGAAAACAACTCAGCTTCTATGAATTGACCTGATTATACAGCTACTATTTGTCTTTATCAATTTTTTTCAACTCCCATTCTATAATCTAATTGTTTTTTTCTTGCTATAATCCTTCTCACTGCACCAAATACCTGTTATAATTTCCTTGTCTTGTGCTCACTGTCTTAATATCTAAAAAATACACTATTTTTTCTCTCTTTTTCTTTCAAACCTAATGCTCCCAATGTACATCTTCATCTTCATCATCTTCATCATGTTCTCCATGAAATTCATATAAATAAGAAACATTAAATACTAGAGACATATCAAAATTATGTGGTAAACTTACCTCATACGTATTATCATTGATTTTATTAATAATTCTACATGATCTAATTTTCTTGTACTTCAACTTATTGTATGTACCTTTTGGAAATATCTTTTTCCTCAAGTAAATCATTACCAACTCTCTTGAAAATAAACTTGAAAACTATCAAGAATAAGAAAATTACTAATAAGCTAAGATCTTGAAACAATACTCAAAATTGATTTGTATTGATTTCTTTAAATAATTACAAAACCAAAATTTTGTTAAATAATTCTCAACTTAGAATTTAGAGTCGACATGCAAAAATTTTAGAAATTTAAAATCTAAAAAAAAGGTATATTTTAGAAACCTCTATTTATAGTAAGTTTTGCATGTAAGCATGTATAGCTGTAATTTTTTTCAAAATAACTTAAGTACTAAATTTATCTTATAGAATGAAATTTAACTGAAGTTGACTTTTGGTTGTAATAATACACAATTTTTAAAAGTAAAAAATTCTCAAAAATATCATTAAATATTAATTTTAGACCTTAATATGATCATGTTTAGCCTCTAAAAAATATTAAAATAAAATTCAAATGTTTAAATCCACCTAGGGAAGAATCAAACTTTTTGATATGGTCGTTTTGGTATGTGGAAGAGCTCAAACAAAGTTATGGGTAAAAGTTATGGCCTCTGAAAGAATAGATGAAAACAACTCAACTTCTATGAGTTGGCCTAATTATACTACTACCATTTATTTTTATCAATCTTCTTCAACTCCCATTCTGTAATCAAAATGTTGTCTTATTGCTGTAATCCTTCTCATTCACCCAAATATATGTTATAATTTTATTATCTTTTGGTCACTGTCTTCATATCCAAAACCTACACTATGTTTTTTTCTTCTTTGGAATCTATTTCTCTCAATTTACTTATTCATCTTCATCATCTTGACCATCTTCTCCATAGAATTTATATAAATCTAAAACATTAAATATTGGAGATATATCAAAATTTTGTGGTAAACTTACCTCATATGCATTATCATTATTTTTTTTACAATTCTGCATGGTCCATTTTTCTTGTGCTTCAACTTATTGTATGTACTTTTTGCAAATCTCTCTTTCCTCAAGTAAATCATTACCAACTCTCCTGATGATGAACTTAAAAACTATCAAGAATAAGAAAATTACTAATAGGTCAAGATCTTGAAATAATACTCAGAATTGATTCACATTAATTGTTTATTATAATTACAAACCCAAATCATGCTTAAATAAGCCTAAACATAGAATTTAGAGTTGACATTCAAAAATTCAAAAAATCTAAAATCTTAAAAAAAAAGGTCTATTTTTAACAGGCATTATTTATAGTAAGTTTATCATGCAAACACATGCAACTCTATTTTTTTAAAATAGCCTAAATACTAAAATTATCTTATGAAATAGAGTTCAAGTGAAGTTGAATTCCAATTTTAAAAATATATAATTTATAAAAATAAAAAAAATTTGAGAAAAAAATTAAATGTTAAGTTTAGACCCTTAGGTGATCACATTTGGCCTTTGAAAAATATTAAAATTAAATCTAAGTGAATAAATTTGCTTACATCAGAATAGAACTTTTCAATATTATCATTTTAGAATGTGAAAGAGCTCAAACAGAGTTATGGGTTAAAAGGTATGGCCTTTGAAATGTTGGCCTATTTTTTCTATATCATTTTCCTCTAGTTGAAAACAAATTAGCTTCTATGAGTTGGCTTGATTATACTACCACCATTTATCTTTATCAATCTTCTTTTATCTTCTATTATATAATCCAATTGTTGTCTTCCTACTGTAATCCTTTTCACTACACCAAACACCTGTTATAATTCCCTTGTTTTGTGCTCATTATCTTCATATCCAAAACTTGCACTATATTTTATTTCTTCTTCTTTGAAACATATTATTCCCAATTTTATTTTTCATCTTCATCATCTTCATCATCTTCACCATATTCTCCATGAAAGTCATATAAATCTAAAAAATTAAATATTATAGATACATCAAAATTCTATGATATACTTACCTCACATGCATTATCATTGATTTTTCTCATAATTCTACATTATCTAATTTTCTTGTAATTCAACTTATTGTATGTGTCTTTAAGAAATCTCTATTTCTTCAAGTAAATCATTACCAACTCTCTTGATAATAAATACAAAAATTATCAAGAACAAAAACATTATCAAGAGGTCAAGATCTTGAAAAAAATCTCAAAATTAATTTATATTTATTTCTTGAAATAATTACAAACCTAAACCATTATTAAATAATCCACAAATCAGAATTTAGAGTTGACATGCAAAAATTCAAAAAAATTAAAATCTAAAAGTAAAATGTCAATTTTTAGTAGTTGCTATTTATGGTAAGTTTTGTATGGAAGTGCACATGACTCTAAATCTTTTTCTAAATAACTAAATACTAAAATTAGCCTATGAAATAAAATTCAATTGAAGTTGACTTCCAGTTCTTAAAATATACAATTTTTAAAAATAGAAAATTCTTAAAAAAATCATTAAACATTACTTTTGGACCCATAAATGATCACGTTTGGCTTCTCAAAAATATCAAAATCAAATCTAAGTAGATTAAGATACTTAGTGTAGATTCAAACTTTTTGATACAGTTATTTTGGCACATAGAACAACTTAAATAGATTTTTGGGTGAAAAGTTATGGCCTCGAGAAGGTTGGTCTATTTTTACTGTATCATTCTCCTCTAGTTGAAAATAACTCAACTTCTACGAGTTGGTCTGATTATACTACTTCTATTTGTTTTTATCAATCTTTTTCAGCTCTCATTCTATAATCTAAGTGTTGACTTTTTATTTTAATCCTTCTCATTGCATCAAATATCCCTTGCCTTGTACTCACTATCTTCATATCTAAAACCTGCACTATTTTTTCTTTCTTCTTCTTTCCAACATGCTACTCCCAATTTACTTCATCTTCATCATCTTCTCCATAGAATTAATATAAATTTAAAATATTAAATACTAGATATATATCAAAATTTTGTGATAAACTTACTTCATAGACATTATCATCGATTTTGTTCATAATTTTGCATGATCTATTTTTTTGTACTTTAACTTATTGTATGTTCCTTTTAAAAATCTATCTTTTCTCAAGTAAACCATTACCAACTCTCCTGATAATGAACCCAAAAATTATTAAGAACAAAAAAATTACCAATAGGGTAAGATCTTGAAATAATACTTAAAACTGATTCATATTGATTGCTTGAAATAATTACAGATCCAAACCATGCTTAAATAAGCCTCAACTTAAAATTTAGAGATGACATGCAAAAATTTGAAAAATCTAAAATCTAAAAAATATGTTTATTTTTAGTAGTCACTATTTATAATAAGTTTTTCATGGAAGCAAGCATGGTTATAGAAATTTCTCAAAATAACTTAAATACTAAAATTAATCTATAAAATAAAATTTAATTGAAGTTGACTTTCACTTCTAAAAATAGATAATTTTTAAAAATAAAAAATTCTTGAAAAGATTATTAAAAATTTATTTTAGACTCTTAAATGATCATGTTTGGCCACCAAAAAATATCAAAATCAAATTGAAGATAATATACTCACTTACGATAGAATCCAACTTTTTGATATAATAATTTTGATATATGGAAGAGTTCAAAAGAAGTTATGGGTCAAAAGTTATGGCCTCTATAAGGTTAGCCTATTTTTCCTCCATCATTCTCCTCTGGTTAAAAATAACTTAGCTCCTACAAGTTGGCCTAATTATACTACTACTGATTATATTTATCAATCTTTTTCAACTCCTATTCTATAATCCAAGTGTTGCTTTCTTGCTATAATCCTTCTTATTGCACTAAATACCTGATATAATTTCCTTGTCTTGTGCTCATTGTCTTCATATCCAAAACCTAAAATATTTTTTCTTTCTTCTTCTTTATAACATGATTGCTCCTAATTTACTTCTCTATCTTCGTCATCTTCACCATCTTCTTCATGGAATTCATATAAATTTGAAACATTGAATACTAGAGATATATCAAAATTTTATGGTAAACTTATCTCATAGGCATTATCATTGATTTTTTTAACAATTATACATGGTCTAATTTTTTTTTAAATTCAAATTATTATATGTGCCTAAAATCTCTATTTCCTCAAGTACACCATTACCAACTTTCTTGCTAATGAACCCAAAAAACTATCAAGAATGAGAAATTTTATCAACAATCCAAGATCTTAGAATAATAATTAGAATTGATTTATATTGATTACTTGAAATAATTAAAAACCTAAACCATTCTTAAATAAGCCTCAACCTAGAATTTAGAGTTGACAAGAAAAAATTTAAAAAATCTAAAATCTAAAAAAAAGTTATATTTTTAACAGCGACTTTTTATAGTAAGTTTCACATGCAAAAATGCTTGAGTCTAAAATTTTCTAAAAATAAACTAAATACTAAAATTATCCTATGGAATGAAATTCAATTGAATTTGGCTTTTTTTTCTTAAAATATATAATTTATAATAATAGAAAATTCTTAAAAAAATCATTAAACATTAATTTCAGATCCTCCAATGATCATGTTTGACATTCAAAAAATATTAAAATCAAATATAAGTAGATAGAGACACTTAGGGTAGAATAATTTTTTTTGATACAGTCATTTTGATGCATGAAAGAGCTCAAATGAAGTTACAGGTCAAAATTTATGGCCTCCAAAAGGTTAGCTTTTTTTTTTTTGCATCATTCTCCATTGATTGAAAATAACTCAACTCCTGTGAGTTGGCTTGATTATACTGCTACCATTTGTCTTTATCAATATTCTTCAAATACCATTCTATAATCTATATGTTGTCTTCTTATTTCAATCCTCCTCACTACAACACATATCTGTTATAATTCTCTTGCCTTGTGTTCACTATCTTCATATTCAAAACTTGCACTATTTTTTCTTTCTTTTTCTTTGGAACCTATGGCTCCTAGTTTACTTCTTCATCTTCATCATCATCACCATCTTATCTACAAAATTTATATAAATATAAAATATTAAATACTAGAGATATATCAAAACTCTATGGCAAACTTACCTCATAAGTATTATCATTGATTTTGTTCACAATTCTATATGGTCCAATTTTATTGTACTTCAACTTATTGTATGTGCCTTTTAAAAATCTCTCTTTCCTCAAGTGAACCATTACCAACTCTCTTGATAATGAACATGAAAACTATCAATAATAATAAAATTACCAATAGGTCAAGATCTTAAAACAATACTCAAAATTGATTTATATTGATTACTTGAAATAATTACAAACCCAAACCATGATTAAATATCTCAACTCAAAATTTACAGTTGACATGCAAAAATTTGAACAGTCTAAAATCTAAAAAAAAAATCTATTTTTAGTAGCTTCTATTTATAGTAAGTTTTACATGCAAGTGCATGTAGCTCTAATTTTTTTTAAAAATAATCTAAATAATAAAATTAGCCTATAAAATAAAATTCAACTAAAGTTAACTTATAATTATAAAAATATATAATTTTTAAATTTTGAAAAAATTATTAAACATTAATTTTGGACTTTTAGATGATCATAGTTGGCCTCTAAAAATATTGAAATCAAATCTAAGTAGATAGATCAACTTAAGGAAAAATTGAACTTTTTGATATGGTCATTTTAGCATGTAGAAGAGCTCAAACAGAGTTACGGGTCAAAAGTTATGCATTATGAAAGGTTGGCATATTTTTTTTATATCATAACTGATGTCAATTAGAATGTTATTTCTTTAAAATAGACACCAGTCTTGAACTATTTGCCCTTAATCAATGTTTATCCTAACCAACAACTAGGATTCTTATATAATACTACTAGTGGATTTCATCCACAAGATCGTAGAGATTTAGTTCCAATAACTAATAGTGGTACTCTATTTCATAACTCTGAGGCACCAAATAATGAGAATGAGTCCATACCTAAGATGGTTCAAAAGTTAAGTATTGACTTTCTTTAACTGAAAAATCAATTAAGCAATACTAGGGCAAACTCAAGTTGAAAATATCCTTATAAAAGGTTTAACAATCATAACAACCAATTTCCTAGTGGAAAAAGTAACAATAACAACAACAACAACAACAACAACAACAACAACAACAACAAAAAAAAAAAAAAAAAACAACAACAACAACAATAATAATGAGTCATCTTTAAGCAATAATAAACCTAAAATTAATATCTATGATGTATTTCTAACTAAATATTGTAGGGTTCATAATACTTCAAAGCATGGTGAGTTACATTGTATTAAATTATTTAATGTTATTGAATTATTTTAGGATGAATTGAATACATCTAAAGGTAGACCTAACAAAGATAATTTTACAAGTATATCTAGATCGTCAAGGTCATTTAAGTTTGTAGACACAACCTTGATGGTTGAAACATTTAAATTTCTACTTCAAAAAGAGAATGAGCCTAAGGATACTACTAAGGAGGTGAATTACTTTCATTAGTACCTGAAGAAGACCTACCCTCTAAGGAATAGGGAGAAAAACCAACCTTTGACAACTTCAGCTCCACCAAATAACTTTGACACTCTTCCAGATCCTATAGTTGACATCAATCATAAGCCTCCAAAATGAAGTACCTCTAAACACGATATTGATTCATATGGTGCTTCTACTAAGGGTGGATACAATATAGTTGAAGATATGAAGAATATTAAGCCATACATCACTTTGCATAAACTAACTCAGATTACTGAGTAGAGAGAATTGTTACTTGAATATTTATCTAAGAAGCCTAAGAAGCCACCCAAGGCTACAAATTCTAATGTTGTTATGTATAAGAACAAGGTGGATTTTCCACATTTATTTCTTATAGTCAAAATTTTTGGTAAGAATTTGTATAATTTTTTTTTTGATTCAGGTGTTTCTACTAACATCATGCCTAAAGGTAATTATGAGAAAATGGGTTTGACTCTAATTAAATTTCGTAGGGTTGTTACTCAATTAGATAAATCAAGGGTAAAAGTAATTAGAAAATTATTAAATCTTCACATGTAGCTTGGAATTCAGCCAAAGATACAAAAATTTATTGACATCTAAGTGGTAGACATACCTAATGCTTATGAGATGTTGCTGAGTAGGGATTGAAAAAAGTCTTTAAATGGTTATTTCCACTAAATATTTCCATATGTAGATTCTATGGAAGGGAGTTCCAAATCATATTCAAATTTAAAGATAATCCAAGATGAAGCATATGATCACCAAATACAATGCTACAAATGAAAGGGTCATCATGGTCAATTTTGAGTTAGAGGATTTTATACTATTGACACTTCTAAAGTATGTGACTCTAAAGATACTCATGTTATGCCTAGAATATAGAAATTATATTTTGATGGTGAAAGATGTAAGTTTGGATCTAGAGTAGGAACTATTTTAATTAATACCATTAAGAAACAATTTAGTACTTCTTACATACTTTATTTTTTTCACTAACAACTTGATAGAGTATGAAGCTCTGATGTTAGGACTATAATTTTACATCAAGCATAAAGTCAAATAATAGCTAGTATATGGAGACTTTAAGCTAGTAGTCAATCAAGTTAGAAGTATGTACCAATTCAAATTATCATATCTTAGGAAATATAAATTTATATTTTGGGTCCTAATAGTGTAATTTTATGCTTTCAATATTGTCTCAATTCCTAGGGATGAAAACATGATTGCTGATGAGTTGGCCTTAGCTTTAGATAATCTTATGCCTAATCAAGACTCTAAACCAAGAAAACTTAGTAATTATCTAGTTCTATGTCCCTCAGTTCCAAATAATGTTGGCCATTTAAAATTATTTAATGATGAAAAATATATTTTAGACTTCATGAATAAATCAAGAGTATTTGAGGCTCACATCATTGATGAGGCCAATGAAAATACTCTTGATGGAAATAACATGGATGACAAGATTGTGCATCGAAGTGATAATAAAATTCCTAAGGGCATGATTACCCTATAAAGATTGTTTGATACAGATAAACAAGATGGAAATGACAAAATTTTCAAGTTGAATGAGAAAGATTACAGTGTAATTGACCTAGGAACACAAGGTCAACTGTAGCTAGTTAATATTGGTACATTGTGCACTAATGAAGAGTTAAAAAAAATCTAAAGAATTAATGACCAAGTATAAATATGTTGTATCATGCTCTTATGAGTACTTAAATATATTTTATCCTAGAGTCATTACCCATACCATCCCATTAAAGGAGGTCTGTAAGACTTTTAGGCAAAAGCAAAGGCAAGTCAACCCTGTCTTAGAACCTTTGATATATAAAGAGGTCAAAGAGCTACTAGGTGCCAAGATAGTCTTTCCCATTATACACTCTACTTGGATAGCTAACTTAGTGTGAGTTAGGAATAACAATGGAGAAATTATATTATGCATAGACTTTATATGTTTGAATAGATGTTCTAAAAAAGACAATTATACTTTGCCTTCACTTGATCAAGTTATTCAAATAGTTAGTGGTTTTTCAATTATGTCTTTCCTTGATGGTTTTTAAGGATATAACCAAGTGATTTTGAATAAATAAGATAGATTAAAAACTATATTCAATACTAAGTGGGGCACTTTTACCTACAAAAGGATGCCATTTAGGTTGATAAATGTAGGTGTAACTTTCCATAGAGCTATGGACCACAATTTTTAAGGGCTGATAGTTAAGTGAATTATCATTTACATGGATGACTTGACCATATTTTCAAAAAAAGGGGAATATAATATCATGCACTTGTAGTAGGTATTTGAATGATGTAGGAGGTATGGAATTTCTCACAATCCCAAGAAAAGTATTTTTATGTTACTAAGGGAAAGTTACTAGGACATGTTATAACTAAAGAGGGGATTTATATACACTCTAATAGAGTAGATGCTATATCCGAAATAGAACCCCCTAATAGTATAAAATATCTAAAATATTTCTTTATCAATATCAAATTTGTGAGAAAGTTTATTTTTGGATTTGTAGAGATTGTAAGACCATTAAATGACATGTTGAAGAAGGAAGCCAAGATCACTTGGAATGAAGAAACAAAAAATTCCTTCAAGAAAATAAAACTAATAATGCAAGAACCAATGTTGATAAGTCCTATTTTTTTAAAATATTTTTATATTTATTCATTTGCTTCTAATCATACCATTGCATTTATCTTAACTCAAAAAATAGACAGATGTGATAATCCTATTTCATTGATGAGTACTAATTATAAAAATGCTTAGTTAAAATATTCCCTAATTAACAATCAGGGGTGTCCTTTAGTTAGAGAAATTTAGGAATTATATTCTTAGGAATAAAGTGTATGCCATACTACCAGATCCTGTCAATAAGCTCATGCTTAGCCAATGTGAATTAGGAAAGATAATAGGTAAATGGATGTTTTTACTTCAAGAATATGAATTTTAAATTGATATTAACAAATAGGTAGGGTGTCAAGGGTTAATTTAGTTAATTTAAAATACTAATATCAAATTAAGTGTCATGTAGGTAGAGAAACAAAGTCTTCATCCCAATGATTGGTATGATACCATTATCCATCTGCCACTCAATGGTACTTGCCCTACAAGATTGACTAGGGAACAAAAGAGAATTTTAAGGCTCAAGGAAACACATTTATTGATCAAAGATGGAGTATTTTTTAGAAATAATTATGAAGGGATATACTTGAGATGTGTTTTTAAAGAAGTATGTAAGATATTGAGTAGTTTACATGAAATGCTTGGAATTAAAAACCCATTCAAAAGGAAAATAACACATAAGATCCTTAGGGATAGTTAATTTTGGGATAATATCTTCAAAGATGCTCACAAACATGTGAGAGAATATCATCAATGCCAAAATATTCAACACTAAAAAACCCAAAGTAGCCATGCCATTGAGACTAGTTATGATTGATAAACCCTTTGCTTAATGGGGATTATATTTTGTAGGGTTTATCAACCCCAATTCTTCTGATGGACATAGATATGTCCTCATTACTACTGATTACTACACAAAATAGATAGAAGAAGTGGTAACCAAGTAATGAAGGATAAAATATGTGATAAAGTTATTAAAAGAGAACATATGTACTAGATTTGGAACACTAGTATCTCTAGTTTGTGATAATGGATCTTCCTTTATATCTATTGAGATGACTGAGTGGGAATATAACAACAACATTGTTCTCAATTTTTCATCAAACCATTAACCTCAAGGTAATGGGATCTCTAAATCTATTAACAAAAATTTGATAAAATCTATCAAGAATTCTACTGTTGACAAACCAAAAACATGGCATAAGTTGTTCAAGTATACCCTCTAGGATGATATAACAAGAGTCAAACAAGCTCTGAAGGTGTTGCCATTTATTTTCATATATGGTCAAGAACCTATATTCTCCATAACTCTTAATCTACCAACCTACAAATTTATGCAGGAATACATGAAAAAAGACTAAGAATTTATAATCTCAAGGTTACTTGACATTATTCAAATAGAAGATGCAAGAGAGAAGGATTATGTCAATTTTTGTAGACATCAAACCACATTGCATAAATGATTTGAGAAATTTTCCAAAATTAAGGTGTTTAGACAAGGAGATTTAGTTCTTATTTAGGATAAAATAATTGAAATTAAGGGAAACCATGGAAAATTCACTCCCTTGTGGAGTGGTCCATGTCAAATTGCTAAGATACTAGGAGACAACAACTTTAACTTCAAGGATTTTGGAAGAGCAAAGTTTACATTACCAACAAATGGGCAATATCTCAATCACTACTTCTCTGTTGTTCTACCACAAGTCTACATGGAGTAACCTGTAAGACTATTTAGGCTTAGCATAGGTATGCTTAAATTAGTTTATTTTTATGTTCCTTATTTTTAAATAGTTTATGTAAATATTTATTTGTTTGCTTTTCTTTTAACTTGTGTATTTCTTTCATTTTGTTTTGTTCCTTGATTGTAATAACTCTTTCCAAGAAATTCCTTAAGCTCTAATGTATATAGCTGCTCAAAGGTCAATAAATCAAGAATGTAGGTATGAACCTTAACTAATGGTTGATCACAGAATCTTTAAATGTGATTTTTGGTGTTATGATTGAGAGAAAATGGTAAGGATTGATATCTAGATCAATTTTTCCTTAAAATATTAAGTCTTATATTGATTTATATATGGTTCTAGTGAGGATTACACATGTTGAGTGAATGTTTGAATTATTGGGACAAAGTCATATTAACACTTAAAGAACATTATTTCATGGGAGAAAGTTTATGACCAAGGATGATTGTCTGAAGATCAAACATTTGACAAAAATCTCAAAACCTAGCTAATATTGATTCTCAACCTTTGTTAGAAAGCAAAATATACTCAAATATACAAAAGAAATAAGAGATTTATTGAAAATTTGAAAAATTTATATGCAAATGTGATTTGGGTAACCTCCACTAGGGATATGGATGCATGGATGGAAATGGAGCAAATCCTAGAGTGGAGCCAAACGTATCTATGTCAGGACTTTGAATGCCTATCTAGTAGTAGAAAATGCCCAAGCTTTCCCTATTTATAAAACATGTCTGTTAATGAACATCTAAATATACTATAAGTTATTTTTAATGATCAAGGTCATAAGGTCTAAAGTTTTTCTCTAAATCCCATGGAAATTAGTTAAAGAATCAAAAGAACACACACAACATGACTAAGTTTTGGTGTTTGAACCTAATGATTCATATGTAAGATTTATTTAGATTATAAATTGGCCTTAATAATGGTACCTAATCACATGGGATGAGTAGTCTAGTTATTATTTCAAACTAGATTATTTGAGTTCTAACATTTGGAAATGTTTCCCCTAGAAGTCTCCATTTGTTGAGGTCAACACAACCCCATTTTTGAAAAATAGAGACCCTTGTTTCAAATTTTTTAAATTTATGATTTGAAGTTAAAATGACACTTGATCAAAGCTATTTATTTGAAGATCATCCACACTTGGTTCTTATTTAGCTTAATTGGCATATCTCCATTTGATCCTTGTCTTATTTCGTCTAATGTTAGTAATGACTACTTTTTATTTTTCCAAGTTGCAGGTTTAATGGAGTCTCAATATTATGAACAATGTATGAGGTTTAGGGATTTTATGATAAATTGACCCTTTGATCAATCATTGACCTTTAATTATTTAATTAGATTCACGTTAAAGAATCTAAAAACCCTTAGCCTAATTTTGTAACCTTAAATTCTCTTGAGTTGAATTCAAATTTATGTAGGTTCATTTTATTCAAAATTATGCGAGAACACTTTATATTTATATAGGAATCAATTTATATTTTATCCTAAGGTTTTGCTCATATTTAATAACACGACCAAAAATTTAGTCTAAAATAATTATGCTATGTCCTTTATGTCCCAAGACCCCTTAGTTATTTTTATTATTCACATGGACTAATTAAATTCAAGGTCCCTTTTATTATATTTCATATTTAGTCTAAAATCTTATCCTAAGGTTCTTAATTGCATGTATTAACATAACCAAAAAATTAAGTTAAATAATTTATCCTAAGTTCTATACATTCCCCAACCTTACTTATTTTATTTTGTCTACAAGAGTGGAGAAAACCTGAGAATGACAAGTGTGACCATCATGAAAACTATGTCTCAAAATCAATAGTATGTAGAGCAAAGGATGGAACCTAGAGGATCAAGATTGATGGTGGACATTGATCCATAAAACCAAGATCCAATGGTATGAGATGGAAGCTTAATTTTCTAAGAAACCAAGACAAATGTAGATCTTCCATGTGGTACAAAGGTATTGGACCAAAATGAAAATGATATTTGGAAGCACTAGAAAGGCCTACAAAAGTGAAAAATGAAAAAATCACATTTTTCAAGTACAAAAATCAACTAATAGCATTCAACATCCCAAATCCAAATCAAATATGTGAAACAAAGGGGAATTTTTAATGCGCCTAGACCCAATGAGGTGTTGACATGTGTCTTAATTAAGGACCAAGGTCACATTTCAAAAATAAATATAGTGACATGTTTATGTCACATTGGCATACGTGTCAAGTTAAAAGATCTCATGGACCAAAAAATGCAAAGGTATAAATATGATATCTAAATGTAATCTAAGTCATGAATCTCACAATTCAAACTCCACTACCTCCATTAAATCTTTTTACAAGCCTGATTGAACTTCAAGAAAAACCCTAGAATATACATAAGCCTTAATTTAACTCGATTTTCATTGTAATCAATCCAAGGATAATTGAATTATTTCCTGTGCAAAGATAACTCAGTCTAAAACTAAATTTTATTCCATCAATAAGCAATATGCTAAAACTCATAGTAATGAAATCTTGAAAGGGTGTCTTAATGGAATATGTCAAGATTTATTTGTCCATAAATGCTAAGGGATGAGTGTTTATAGACACAAAAATCATTTCCAATGTTTTGAACACTAAAGATAAGAACTTGTCATATTTATTCTAGATAATTCAAAATCAATTAGCCATTACACGAGAAGAGGATAAAAATATCTTGACCAAGAGAATATATGATAATATAGCTTCAATCCAAATAATGAGCCATCATTATGCAACAACAAAATCGAATGTACTCCATTGTATCAACATTTTTGCTCTTATTTCTAAAGATGGTAAAATTGATAACAGGCATATTAATCAATTAGCAAAATCATATAAAATTTGCATATATTTATGTTGTGGCATTTGAATCCTATTACAAAGTATGCCCACTCCAAATTATACCTCAATCAATACCTGGGATAAAGAACATGATTTGAAGGAAACCATATTCATATGGTTATACTTTGGGAACTAGGTATTTTCAGATAGTAGTAAGAACATACGAGTTAGTAAGTTCAAGCCAGGGGTAAAGATGATTATGATAATGTTAAATAAATTATGTGGAAATGTAACCAAAACCTATGTTGACCTAGTACAGGTACCCATAGTCTATTTTATGGTTTAAAAGGTAATTTTTCCAACTCTAGGTGAAATAATAAGAATCTTATTGAGAAGGAATATTTTTTCAATTAGGAATAAAAAGAAAACTCAATTTTTCATGATGGCATACCTCTTAGATGCATTATGTTATAATATAAAAATCCCAAACTAGAGGGAATGGTCACTGAATGGGACACAAATAGTCTCCCAATATTACTCTAATATTCACATTTATAAATATAGGGACCACATTCAATTCATCTATGATTATGTCTACTACACCTTTGTGAAGCTATAACTAGGATCTCAATTTTGAGGGTTATCCCTCTTATCATAAAACATATTAAAGGTATGGGTGATATATGGTTATATCCAAATTGAAATATTATAAGAGTTGAGGGGACAAAAATTTCTCCTCTCTAGCTATCTATTCATGTCCCTAACAAGATAGGCGAGCAAGAAGGTGCATAGTAGCTATTTCATAGCATAGATGGTCTCTATAAGACCAAAATAAAAGGACTGCTCCACAACCTCCCACTAACAATTGGAAAGACCATCTTCAAGCAGTGGGATAACATTGAGGCAACATCCAAGCTCAAAGAATCCTTCAATATATAGTTGGATGAGCTTAGATAGTGGGACCCTTGTCTAAGGGGTAAAGAACATTTGAAAATCAAGGGAATGCTAAACATACCTTATGATGATCAACCTGATGCTTTTGACCCTATTTACAAAAAAGCATCTTCATACTTTGAGGTCACTATAAGGTTGAAGGAATATAACCTTAGACATGAATCTAGACTTGAGAGAAATTAAAAGGTTGATGACATATGGTTTTTAGAGACCAAATAATATCATTTGCTAAGTAGTACACATGATAGACCTCCAAAATATCAACCGCAAGCAAAGCCTAGACTTGAAGTCCAAATTGAGCATAGGTCTATGGAGTAAAGTCCAAATGAGATTGTTTCCTCTTTAGCTTCGGATAAGGAAGAAGGATCACCCTTAAAATAGGTTCACATGATATCCCTAGACCTTAGTGAGTCTATGAAGGATGCATTGAAAATTCTATCCAGCACTTATGAATTAGATGATGAAGATGCCTAGGTTGAAGAATCCATGGAAGAGAAAGGGAAGGAAGTAATGGAATTAATTCCTGTTAACATCCCTTAGAAGAAGGCTAAGCTAGCCGTTGTTACCAGAACTAAGAGACCTAAAGTGACTTTCACTCTTCTTTTGAGTAAAGTCAAGAAAACAACATTTATGGTCCAACTATTCTAAAGTGGTTCATCTATGGACCTAGATTAAAAAAAGTGCCTACTATGCCTCATTCTTGGGATATGGTGAATGCCACAAACGTCCCCTTGGAGGAAGAAATTAAGCCATAGATTGTGAATTTACAAGATAAATAGGAGATAAGATTGGATTTTCTAGGTCAATCAAGTGAAGTACTAGTAGAGATCCCTGACTCAATCTTTAGTTGGAGTCAAGTTTAACCCAAAGACTTCTGGCTTGATGAGGGTGAGAAAGAAAAACATCATGGCAGGTGGTTAAGAAATAAAATACCAAAATCTAGAACATTTTTTTGGTTTGACTCAATTAGTAAGATAAAAACTTGGAGAAGATCTAATTTTTTAAGAATATGTCTTAGAGTTGGTTGAGTCACAAATAGAACAAGTAAAAGTTATCATTAATGGATTGAAATAACAAAGGAATAAATTGCATGAGTAGTCTATCCTATCTATTCCCAAGTCCATGATTGATATTTTTGAAGCCAATCTATTTGATATATTTAATGCCTTGAAATCAATAAATTTTAGGTACGATGTAGTGAGCTAGAAGACTATTGTAGCCATAAACCAAGTCCACCAATGTTAGAGTTCAATTAAAAAAATTAAAGGATTTGATCAATATTTTGATTGAGGATCAAATAACTAGTTTAAAAATAGTCAACTTGGATCATTTGAATATGGTAATGGTAGTATTAATAAACAAGATCAAAATCTTGAGCAAATGGTTCAAAATGATAGAATATTTTTCGAAGGATAACAAGTAGTTGAAAAGAAAGATAGAGCATATATTGGGGAACATAATAAAGGATCCCACTACACTCAACCCAATTGATCTAATAATTGATTATGAATTCAAGCATAGATCCACCCAAGTCATGCATGAAGTGACAAATCAGAGCTAAGAAAAGACATGAGATAACAACAAGAAGATCATTGACATGATATTTACTAGATAAGAGCATATTGATGAGGATAAGAGTATCAAATAATATTTATAAAGGGTTGATAAATATATAATAAGGATGGAACATCAAGAGGATGAACTCATCATGGAGCCTATTGTTAACTTAAAGTTAATTGATGATTATCATAACTAAGTAATAATTATATTATAGAAAAAATAGGGGATTGTAACAACATGAGTATCTTAGAGTTAAATTTGGTGACTTGAGTATATTAATTTTTTTAACTTAAATTGTAAATAATTTTGAAAAGAAAATATTTTTCATAAAAACATGTGAATCTTTGTAAAACACTTTGATTATAAGTCATTCCTTTTAAAAAGTGTCTAGTTCTAGATCATTGGAGAAGGGACACCTATCTTTGACACATGTAGAATTGTAATTTGGAAACACTGACTAACATACCTTGTTAGTTTATTGTATAAGGGGTATTGTAGATTGTAAAAGGGTAGGGAGTTTTGAGAAATAAAACTTTGTGATTGTTTTAGATAAATTAATGCAAGTAGAGAATTATGAAAAGATTATCTCATTTGTTTGTGTGAATTGTTAGTATGGTTGCTATATCAGTTATTTGGTTTATATTTCATATATGAATGGTTATTATGAATTTTAGACATGGAATTTTAAATGTAGAATTGTCAATTTATGTTAATGATAAATTTGTTAAAATGTCTTAGGTTCATTTCATTTTCTTTACTCTTCTTATAGATATGTTAATGTTATTTACTTGCAAGGGTAAATATATAATGTGGATATTGTTCTTATTTACATTATTTTCACTTCCTTAGATATTTGCCTAATGTGTGATGTGATTTAAGCCTAAGTTTTTTCACATCATATATTGGTTTTAAGTGCATATTTAGATGAAATTTGAAGTTTTTCATTATTTCTAGAATGAAGACTAACAACATCAATAGGTTCCTTCTCTACCTTACCCTTTTTTTTACTTATTTTTTGATCAATTTACATTAGATTAAATTCATTGTAAATATATTCCTTATCTTAGATTTTAGATTTAGTTTTTTGAGCATAATTCACTTCATTTAGTTTAGATTATTTTTATTTTCACAAATTAAATATTAATCCACAGTTTCTCTCAACAACCAGACATTATACTTCTTTTGAAATAACTCACTTGTTGTGTCATTATTACACCAAAGATATCTATAATATCACAACTTGAAAATCATGCATTGATTTCTCTAAATTTATAAATGAGTAGTGTTTTTTAAACACTCTAGACCACCTGTGACACACTTTCATTCATCAACATGACACAAAGATGATCATTGATATTCAACCTCAAATAACTCTCAAGATTCTTTAAATCTAAAAAACATTTCTAACTATTAAAAATAAGGCCTTAAGACTTTTCATTCAAAGTGTATAGCATATCTAGACACTGACATACTCATTTTTGTAGCCATATAAAGTTAATAATTTAAATGTATCTATCTTGAGCAGGTTTCATTAGACAATTCATTTCATTTAACATTGGAAGAGTTCCACATAATTTTAGAAATATTTACAAATATGTTAAATGATCCAACAAATATTTTGCCTTGTCAACACACGCACATGCACACGTACACGTGCATGCACACACGCGCACATGCGCACGCACGCACGTACACACACACACACACACACACACACACACACACACACACACACACACACACACACACACACACACACACACACACACACACACACACACACACACACACACACACACCTACTAATGATGGATATTCCTCAAAAATTTAGTATGGAGGTTCATACATAGAAATATATCTTTTATCAATATATTTCAACAGTTTATTACCATCCTTCACTCCTATTAGAAAATATTGAAACTCTAAAAATATTTTTGGCTTAATTGACATATTAGAATGTAGGTCATTAATGAGCTCATCCACTTTTTACACATTAAAAAATTTTCTAACCATTTTGTATGTAAGATTCATCCTATAAGCCATGTAATAAATTGGAATCATATTTGTGGCAATTATTTTTTATAGATGAACACACAAAAAATTTCTATGCCCTTGTATAACTAATACACCATCAGCCCCAACACATACTAGCTTTATATCTATTGCATAATCATCCATCCTAGCTTTATCTTTCAAATTTGATATAACTAATTTGTCAAGATTTTTTGAAATGTAGTTTTATATTATTTTATGAACTGCTAGTAGTTGAGGTTGCCTCGAATAGTTCTCAAAAGTATCAACATGCATGAAAACCTAGGCGTGTTATCAATTATTGTTGCATCATCAATGGACAATGAGATGAATAATGACTTTTTAAGTTTTATTTTCAAATGTTCCTTCTCAACCAATGCTAAACATTTTTTCATTTCCAAAGCACTACTATCTAACCAATGTGATCTTGGAATATCCATAAATCCATTATATTGAAATAAAATATTATAATATAAAAATGTAAAAATAGTTATATCTTTTTTAGAATGTGGTATATAGTAGAAAATTGTATATATTTTGCCTTTAGATAAGACTGCATGACTTTTCTAAAATTTTATTCAATTATTCTCCCTTTCTCAATAAGTTTTTTTTGATGTTTCTTATCATTTTCATATCACGTGCATATCTTACATGCATCCATTCTTCAAAAATTTTCCATCTATGTATTCTTTTTATCAGTCCATTTGGTTGTTTCATTGTCACATATACTTTTACACAATGTTTCTAATTCATGTCAAATTTTAGTTTCATTTTGTGTTCCTTTCCTAGTTTCTAACTACATATAGTACATCTACATTATATTGGAGTATCATTAGCATTTTTTGGCTCTACAAGTTATATGAAGGGAAGTTTTATTACCCAATCCACCTAAAGGACCTTCTAATTATCCATCTACTTCTCTTCCTTTATGAATATTTCTTAGTGGAGATTTTTTCTAAAATTTGTGTTTGGTGAGGATTGAGGACCAACAATCTCTTTTTCCCCTTAAGTGTCATTATCATTGTCATATAAAACTAGAGGAAAATTTTTGAGTGGTGTCATGTCATCATAAAAAAAAAACTTTTAGGTAGTGATATGTTATTCTAGTTGATTCTTTCTACTAAGATATCAGTGGGGATTTTTGCATGTAAAATTGTTTTAGTATTATTAAATAGTGAAAATTTATGACAAACTAAAAAATAAATAAATATTTATTTTTTGAGTGTATTGTGATTGTGTGGGATTTTCAGTTGTCTCTTTAAAATAACATAATATGCATCACTTTTTTGATAATTTGCCTATCCTTTTACCATTTCCACTAGATGATATAATGCTCAGAGATAGAACACTTTATTCTATCATCTAGTTCTATTATTCAGTCAAATATTAGATGATACACATTGGTTATGCTATTTTATGGTAGCACCTTTCATCTTTTTAGATCTATTGCTTGGAACTTCCATTTGACATTGTCGTTTAGTGTTTCCATTTAGAAATGTCATTTAGAACTATCATTCAACACTATTAGATGATATTATCATTTGAAACTATCATTTGGTTCCTCCATTTGGTATTGTGTTTGGTGCTATGGTCCTCTAGATCCAATTTTTCTTGTTGACTTGTTTGATATCGAGGTGGGGTGGTTGTACTATATATATATGTGGCAAATTGATGTGTAATCTTATATATTATTGTTAAAGGTTGGTGTGTCTATGTAAAAATAATTTATATCTCTAAGATTTTGGTGATCTGGTCCCATCTATCAACACCAGAAATTTGCCAAAACCAAAATCTAAAAAATTAGAATATTCATGAATTAAAAAATATTCATTACTAAGATTTACCCTATACAAAACACCCTTTTCAGCCTCAAGATGACATAGCCGTAGGTGTAAGATGAATTCACTATTGAAGATGTTTATCTCCTAGGTCTCATGGCTAAAAATTGACATCACCACCATTTTCAAAGTGTTAATTAACTTCTAGGAATGCATTCTTCGATTTGAGTATGCCTAGTTAAGAGATGAAGCAACAATTTTGGCCTTAATATGACATTTCCCAATAGGGAAAAATTATTGTTTTTAATTCAAATTTTTGATAAGCATAACATGGAAACTGTAAGTCATATAAAAAATAAATGATGGTAATGAGTGTGTTGAATTATTATACTTTCACCTAAATCCCTCAGATTGAAAATCATATTTAAACTTGTGGTGGAGAATTCAATGATCAATCCTAAAATGTAACTTTTCTATAGTTAAGAGACATGGTTTTTTCTTTCAATAGATATTTCTACTTCTGGGACCTTCACTTATAAATACATCATTTAAAATATCTCAATATGTGAAATTCGTATGTGTTCCCATTACCATAGCTTTGAAATCCATGTGGATACCCTTTCTTGCAACAATTATGGCCTCAAGAAACATTGATGAGAAATGTTGTCAAGATTCAAGTCACACTTAGATATCTCTATCACCAAGGCCTCCTATCTTAAAAATAGCATCACCACCACATTCATGGTGGATAATAAATAATATGACTTCATTATTAGCAACCAATAAGGAGATTAAGCACCTATTCTATCTTTAAGATAATATTTACCTATATGCAAATGTAAGTTGTAGTTGGATATCTCTATCTATGGGGCATCATGGATAAAAACTAACATCACCACCATGACAAGGGTGGTAATAAACCTATAGGATTATATTATAGGCATCCAAATACACCTAGCTAGGAGATGAAGCACCTATTTCAGCCTCATGATGATATTTCCCTAGATGCAAGATGCAATATGTAGTTAGAGATTTCTATTTTTAGGGCTTCATGTCTAAAAATGGCATCTCCACAACATAGAGATTATAAATAAGCACATTGGACTATATTTTTGGAATCCAATTATCCCTAGTTTAGATATGGAGTACATATTCCAACCTGAAGATGACATTTCCCTATAAGGTAAAATTATTGTCTTTTAGGAAAACATTAGATAGGTGTAAAATGGAAACTATAAGTCATATATATGAACCAAAATAATGATTTAATGTTTGTCTAAGTCCTTTAATTTCACCATAAATAATTTGAATTATAAATCATCAATCAATTCATGGTAGAGGATTCAATGATCAGTCATAACATGTCATTTTTCTATAGTTAAGAGATAGGGTCTTTTCCTCTAAAAGGCATTTCCATTTATGAGATCTTAGATTCAAAATACATCACTAAAAAAACCTCGAGATATGAAATTTACATGTGTTTCATTTACCAAAACCTAAAAATCCATACAAATACCTTTCTTTTAAACAATTCTAACATAGAGAAACAATGAAAAGAAATGTTGTCAAGATGCAAGTTGTAGTTGGAGATCTCTATTTCTAGGGTCTCGTGATTGGAAAATAGCATCACCAGCATGTCAGGGTAGTGATAAACCTCTATGACCTAATTATTGGTATTTGATTTTGATAGGTTAGGATACATAGAACCTTTTCTAGCCTCAAGATGATAATTCCCTAGATAAAGTAAAATAGTCAATCGTCTAAATGAATTAAAAGCTTTTATTAGCTTTGATAATATGTAATTCTCTACTAGCAATGCCAAACACGTGAATTTGGTAACTTGACACTACCAACCTTCAAAAATATGTTAATATGATTAAATTAAAATTTATATGTAATACCTAAAAAATAAATAAAACTTGATAAAAGTAAACATGTTTGTATTTGAGAAGTCAACATACCTTTAGAGTTCAATCTAAGGAAACACTATGATCAACTATATTATTTATAGTAGCAAGAATTGATTCTTGATTAAATTCATGAACCTTGTATAGAGTCATTTTTAATGGCCTACCTTGATATTTGTGAAACTAAATATTTGTTTCATGAACCAAATTTGAATATCAGATTACCTTTTTATGTAATTTGTAGTCTTGAAATAACCATAAATTTTAATTTTTAATAGGATAACATCGAATCTATGTTTTATTAAGTATGGCAGATACAATGGGAGAGTAAATATTTTTCATCTACATAGCTATAAAAGTAGTAGTTTTTCCACTCCTCATTATCCTCATCTACAATAACTAAATAAACATGCCCTACATCAGAAAATAAAAACATGAATTAATAATATGATCTAATATATTTACTAAATTTAGTACATGAACCACATTTTAAATATATGGTACCTAGTTTCACTAGATCATATACATGGTTAACGTTATGTCATGACATCAGTGATATAAGTTGTAATGCTAGTGGGAACTTATAAATGTCAATTGGAACAAGAGGCACAAAACTCCATTCATCCACCCATTTTTATGACTCACACTAATTCAAAACAAATTCAATACATTTAGAATAAAATCATACCATGTGCCTCATATGAACCATCCAAGGACTTACATTTTCATTATGAAATTAGTGTACCTCACTTGATACTATTACTATAATATAATTTTCATTGCTTGATAAATTTTCATCCTCCACTAGCCACAAATCTCTCCAAATAGTGAATTTTTGTTGAGCACCATGGCCCATATTTTCATTACCCCATTCAACTATGTTTTTTGCATATGTCAAATAATCAACCTATTCATAATTTAACTCCTCTTTTATAAGCACTCTTTTGACACATTCTCCAATACCATCACATGTTCCCATTTTCCATGGCCTACTTTATTGAAACTCTAAATATGGTATACACTAGTGCTCATATAAATCTTGATTAGTGAGTAAAAAATCATTGTATTCTTAAATTATGATGTGTAGTTATCTATAAAAATATAAAATTGATTTAAATTAATGTTCTTTTCACTCAAATTTCCATAAAACATCATAAAATAACCTTGTACATACTCTAAGGAATGGATTTTATCATCATTGGCACAAACACAATATGTCATTAATATTTTTAAGTCATGCTATATATTATCAGGTGAATGGATGAATACTATATTCACGAAAAAAGAAATATGTATTGAATTGTAGTATTATGATTGTCCATCTCCTTTTGGTTATAACATGTAATTCTCTACAAATTTAAATACTAAAATAATAATACCAAATAGTAATGTGTCCTTACATAACCTTAATTGTTCATCTATCCATAAAGCTTTATGTGTGTGTGCCTTCCATACTCATATACAATTTCCTAAAAAAAATTGTCCATAAGTTGGGAAGCAAGTATTTGTTATATAACAAGATAAAAACTTTTAGATTATTTTTCATATTTTAATTGATATGTCACAGATTCATATTTAATAAAACTAACCAATTATTGAAATATTTTATGTGTACTCTCCTCATGGGTATAATTTATTAATTTTAACAATCCACCATAAATGCTTAAAATTATATCCAAACATACTATGTTACAAAAAAATGTACATATGGTCTTTCAAGAAAAAATGGATGGAATAAATTACCTTACTAATTTGGATTGGGCTTCCAATCCACACTAACATAAAATGTTGTGAGTATGAAAAGTATAAAAAATGTGATGAAAAACAATTATAATGTGTCAAAAATTTAACATGTTGCCTAAAATAAAAATTAGTGCATGTGTGATTGATTTTCACATTGAAGGGTTTCACCATTTCAAAATATATTTGACTATGTGATATATGTGGATCAATTTTAACAAATTTAGAGTAAAATTGTGTACAATTCATATCCAAATAATTAATTAGGATGTGGTTCATGGTTCCAAGAACTAACTCTTATTTTCACTACATCTCTAATATTAGGAGATACCCTTAGATTATCTTTCCAAAATTATATAATTAAATCTTTTATGGAATCATTTATAGCATTTATTTTTTCATGGGAGTCTACTAGAGAACCCCTATAACTCATTTTTACTAGAAATATCAAGTTTTATATGTCTACAAATTTATTTGATTACTATTTTTATTTTTATATGCAATGATTAGCTTATTTGTCTAATCAATCATTTATTATTTATTTGATAAATTACCAAAAAAGTTGTAATAATACATTGGGTAGCATTACCATCTTTGTTGTGTTTATTCACACCTACTTGATGATATACATTATGCAAAATTTCAACAATTAGCTTGTTTACACCATCAATATTAGACATTTTTAGTTCTATTTTGTTTATTTTAGGTCTCAACTTAATCACATTCATCAATGTAAAAAAAATTGGTATCTTTGACTTTCATTTAAATTTGTAATGTGCAAGTACCAAATTCTTTCAACATTTCTTCTCATATGGATTTCGCACATTATTTAGGAGTTGGTTTCAAAATGTTTTCATCAATTTCAAATAAATATATGGGTCTTTTTTTCAAAATCCTAGGAGGTATTATTAGTGGTAAATTTTATTGATTTGGTGTTCCCATATTATTTTTTACATAACTGGTTTATTCATTTGATGGTGTTTGAATATTGTTTTATTTGTTACTTTTACCAATCAGTGTTTTCATGCAATTTACACCATTATGCATACTATAATTATCACCGAAATTAAAACCCATAAAATTAGAATGTGTACTTGCATTATAATTTCATATACTTTAAAAATTGACCTTTGCATTTTTTAAATTTGGTATACTATCATTGTTTATTTCATCACTATTTGTGACATTCAATTCAATAGGGATAGTATACATACTTTCACAAAGTTGTTCCATTTATCACCTTTTCTATTCTATATACATTTCTAATTCCTTTGATGTTTTTCACTTTTAATTCTTCTTTATATTATGGAATTTGTTACCCATGATTGCATGAATTTGTCAAATTTTTATGGTGGGAATAACAATCCAATTATTAAAATACATACATGCTTGATGTGTAGTAACAAGTGGGAACAATGATCAAATCATTAAAAAAAGACCTCCACTATTTAGTAAAACATGAGTAGATAATTTGTAATAATTTTTATGGTGGGGACATACATCAAGATAGTAAGAAATTAGACTTGCACCATGTGTAGAAAAAAATAGTGCAGAATAAAACTCTTGATGTAAATAAAGTGATGTTGACCATTCATGGTTTTTTTGTTTTTTAGTACTATCAAAACTATCTATGGGGTAAAATTGCATACAAAAATTAAGTGTATTCATAAACATCCATAAACCTAAACCTTTAACAATAAATCCTACACACTATACCCTAAAACTTAAGCCCTAAGCCCTACAACATAAACCCTAAACCGTATACCCTAAATTGTAAACCTTAAATAGTTATAAACAAACCATAAATAGTATAGCATATACCTTAAAGCCTAATCCCTAAAATTGAATCCCTAAAAACCCTAAACCATAAATTATAATATTTTAAAACCCTAAATTAATAATTTAAACCTTGATTAACATCATTTAAACTAAGAATTAGGTTCAGAAGGATAAATTTGGCCTAAATCACACCACTAAGTATACCCCAATTTTTTAATTCACTAAATTTTAATTACTTGGTGGCTAAAAAAACCTAAATACACAGTGTGTGATCATAAATAGGTTCAAGTAACTCAAATTATCTTTAATTACCTTCATGGTTGGACCCTCAACCCTACATCCTATACTATAAACCTTGAACCCTATATTATAATACATAAACTTGAAACCCTAAACCCTAAACTATAAATTCTAAGCCTTCAACCTGAAACACTAAACCTTATACCTAATACAATAAACCTTAAACCTTAATACCTAAAACCAAAGCACTAAAACATTAAACCATAAATTTTACACTCTTAAAATCCTAAACAAATCATTTGAGACCCAATTAGCTTCATTTAGACTAAGAATTAGGTTCACGTGCATAAATTGGGGCTAAATTACAACATTAACTACCATAATTGACTGATTCACTCAATAAATGATGATATGGGGTTTAATCAAATTTAAAAACACATTTGGTGCTCACAAAAATGTTCAAGTAACTAAAATTATCCTTAATATCCTTTGTAGTTAGACCTTAAACCTATACCATATATCATAAACCTTAAAAGGTAAGCCCCAAACCCTAAACCCTATAATCTAAATTGTAAACCCTAAGCCATAAATCCTAAGCCCTACACCCTAAACACTAAACCTTAAAACATAATCCATAAATTTAAAGCCCTAAAAACCCTAAACCCTAAACCATAAATTATTAAAACTCTAAACTCATTATTTGATACCCAATTATGGTCATTTAGGTTAAAAGTTAGATTCATAGGGATAAATTTGGGTAAAATCACACCACTAACTATCCAAATAGACTAATTCATTCAATTTTTGATGATATAGGGCCTAATCAAACCCAAAAACATATTGTCTTCTAATAAAAATCTTAGTGAAACTCAAATTGTCATTAATTACCTTCATGATTGGACATTAAACCCTACACTCTATATCATAAACCTTAAACCTTAAGCCCTAAACCATAAACCCTATACCCTAAATTGTAAACCTTAATCCCTATAACATAGTCCATATATTATAATCCCTAAGCATAAAACCCTAACACTAAACCCTAAACTCTATGCCATAAATGTTTATCCCTAAACCCAAATCCCTATAAACTCTAAACTCTAAACTTTTAAAACCCTAAACTAGTCATTTGAGTCATGATTACCATCATTTATACTAAGAATTACATTTATAAGGATAAATTTGACCTAAATCACATTGAAAACTACTCCAATTGATTAATCAACTCAATTTTTGATGACATGGGGGATAATTAAAATTGAAAACAAAATATGTGCACACAAAGAGGTTTAAATAACTTAAATTATCCATAATTACTTTTGAGACTAGACAACAAAAACCTACACCATGTACTCTAAACCTTAAACCATAATCCCTAAATCCTAATCCCTATAACCTAAATTATAAACCCTAAGCAATGAACCCTAAGCTGTAATCATTAAACCCTATACCCTAAACCCTCACCCCTAAAACCTTAAACCCTAATCCATAAGCCCTAAGCCCTAAAAATATTAAACCATAAATTGTTAACTCTTAAAACCCTAAACCAATCACTTGAGCCCTAGTTACCACCGTTTATACTAAAAATTTATTTCATATGGATAAATTTGGCCTAAATCACATCACTACCCCAATTAAATAATTTGCTTGATCTGTGATGATGTTGGGGATAATCAAACCCATAAAAACATTTTAAGCTCATAAAAAGGTTAAAATAACTCAAATTATCCTCATTTATCTTCTCACTTGGACCCTAAACCCTACACTATATATTGTAAACCTTAAACCCTTAGCCTTAAACCATACACCCTAAATCCTATACCCTGATTTATAGACCATAATATCTAAACTTTGAGCCATAATCCTTAAACCCTAAAGCATATACTCTAAAAACCCTAAACCAATAATTTGAGCCATAATTACCACCATTTAGACAAATATTTAGGTTCACATTAATACATTTGGCCTAAATCACACCACTAACTTCCCCAATTGACTAATTTTCTAAATTTGTGATCATATGGGGGCTAACCAAACCAAAAGACAAATTATTTGCTGACAAATAAATTCAAACAACTTAAATTATCTCAATTTCCTTCATGGTTGGAGCTTAATCCATACAACCTATAATTTAAATCTTAAACCCTAAGCCCTACACCATCAACCCCAAAACCTAAACCCCAAAATGTAAACCTTAAAACTTGAGCCTTAAACCCTAAACCCTAATCCATAAACTCTAATCCCTAAACACCTTAAATCATAAACTCTTAAAAGTCTTAATGAATTATTTAAGCCCCAATTACGAACATTTAAATTAATAATTAGTTTCACATCGATAAATTTATCCTAAATCATATGAGTAATTGCCCTAATTAACTATTTCACTCAATCTATGATGACAAGTGAGCTAATCAAACATAAATTAATATTATTTGGCTATAAAAAGGTTGCTACAACTCAAATTATCCTTATTCAGCTTCACACTTGGACCCTAGAACCTAAAAACTAAACCCTGAACCCTAAACCCTAAACCTTATAACTTAAACCCCAAGCCCTAATCCCTGAATTGTAAACTATAAGTCCCAAAACCTAATCCATAAATTTTAAACCCTATACCCTAAACCTTAAACCATAACCCATAAACCCTAAGCCATACAAAAACCCTAAATACTAAATTGTAAACTCTTAAGACCCTAAACCAATCATCTAAGCCTTAATTACCATCACTTAGAATAAGAATTAGGTTCACATGTCTCAATTTGGTCCAAATAAAACCACTTACTTCCCTAATTGACTAATTAACATAATATGTAATGACATGGGGGCTATTTAAACCTAAAAAACACATTTTATGACCATAAATAGGATGAAGCAGCTAAAATTATACTCAATTGCAATTATAATTGGACCCTAAACCCTAAACCCTAAAAATGTAAATGCTAAACCCTAAACTAATCAATTTATCCTCAATTAAAATCCTTTAGATTAATTAATAGGTTTATATGGTGTGATTTATCTCAAATCACATCACTCATTGTCGTAATTGAC
This sequence comes from Torreya grandis, assembly GCA_037957365.1. Classification (NCBI taxonomy): domain Eukaryota; kingdom Viridiplantae; phylum Streptophyta; class Pinopsida; order Cupressales; family Taxaceae; genus Torreya; species Torreya grandis. The sequence goes on along the minus strand of JARHVA010005961.1, from coordinate 268,603 downwards.
TAATTGGCATAATATGTGATGATCTGGGGGCCAATTGGGCCTAAAATCACATTATGTCATCACAAATTAGTTTAAAATTATCAATATGGCCATAATTACCTTCACAATTATTATTTACACCCAAAACCCTAAATTATATATACTTTAAGACATAATCTCGAAGCCCTAAACCCTAAACCCTAAATCATCAACCTTAAACCATAAACTAGTCGATTTAACCCCACATAACATAATTTAGTGTAATAATTATGCTCATATAGTGATTAATTAAGCATAAATCATATTAATTATTGGCATAGTTGATTGATTTTATAAATTTATGATGATAATGGGGCTAATTATGCCCAAAATCACATTTTGTAGTCATAAATAAATAGCTCAAATTATCCTCATCACCTTCACAACTGGACCATAAACCCTATACTATATACTTTAAAACCTAAACCTTAACCCATAGATTTCAAATCCTAAACCCTAAACCAATTGATTTATCCATAAGTAACATCTATTACAATAATAATTAGGTTCATAGGGCTCAAATTTTCCTAATTCACATCACTTACTTGCCCAATTGACTAATTAACTCAATCTATGATGATGTAGTGGCTAATTGAGTGCAGAATCATATTCTATATTCACAAATAGGTTCAAGAATATAAATTTATCCCTAATTTCCATCACCATTGGACCTTATATAACCTAAAACATAAACCAGGTTCCCTAATCCATAAACCCTAAGCTCTTAACACTAAACCATTAATCATAAACTCTCAAAACTCTAAACCAATCATTTTAGATTTAATGAGACAATATTTATACTAAGAAAATAAGGTTCACATGGTTTAATTTTGAATGCATGCAAAATATTATGTGTACATAGTATATTTATGTATACAGTAATTATGCATACATACATATTATATTTCAAATTTCAAACATAGGCTTTAAGGCTTAGGAACACATTGGATTACTAAACCTGAGGCATAGGCCTATAAATACATAAATGAATGCATTTTTTTTAATAAAAAATAAAATGCATCTTTGGCCATGTTAAACACTATGAAATTTATAAAAAAAATTATTAAAAATATTACTTCAAGATT
>JARHVA010005961.1:257500-262500 GCA_037957365.1 Torreya grandis | reverse complement strand
AGAGACTCAATGAAGGTTGAGAAAATACATGTACAAAGTTTAATGATAGGTACAATTTGACAATGGAATCAATATCTTCCACTGAACTATTTAAATTACCCAATACATGATGTAAACATCTATAATATATCTAACAACACTTTTAAAACACACAGTATGCACCATGTGTCAATTTAGACTAGTCTAAAACTTGATTGACAAAAAATATAATTATGTTAACTACATAATACCTAATTAGATAGAAACTGAAAAAAACTTTTTCAATGAAACATACCTTCAATATAATATAATTGAGTGATAAATGTTTCCATATGTAAATAGATATGGATATAGGTATTTACAAGATTATCTATTCTAATTCTTAGTAAACTGAACAATAGATATCATATTCTTAACGATAGAAGTTATTTGTCTTTGTTTGGTGAACGAAAGAAAGGTAAATTTTTTATGAAGATCAGAAGCATAACTAGTTTTGGGTAGTTTGTTATGAGTGTTCAAATCCACACCAATTTCTTCATGCTCATTTCAAGCACAATGACAGTCACATCAATGACCTATGACTGCTGACCCCATCTCAACTTTTGTGCACACAATGACAAGCAATAATAATCACATATTTATGGTTCATGTGATAGTATAGAATGAGATTATTTATTCCTTCATATGAGGTGGAAATATAAAACATGAAAACAATGAAATATTTCAAGGTGATCTAGGTGGTGATGGTGAGGGGCAATGATAGGGTACCACATAGCCCATATCATACAATGGAGCTAGATTTAGGGAAACTATTAGATTTACATGACTTTCACACATTACAAAGTGGTATGTACCCTACTAGATGAAAACATGTTTGATTAATCATTTTCTATTGTTAAGGATCAACAAGGACATAATGATCACTATTTTAATTGTCACAATGCTGCACGTTTGATGAGTAGCTTGAATGCGTATTACAAAATTATTTATAGGTGTGGACAAGATATTGAGGTATTAGAATCTATATTGTAGATTATGTTTGTCAATGTTGTAAATATATTAACATTTGTATCAATTAATTTAGGGTTAACAACATACGAAAACACCAAACATGAACCCTCAGAAGAAAGAACATGGAACTAAAGAATATGCAAGTGGTGAAAGATTTCAACATACACTAGTTGGTGATTGTAAGTGGCTAAGACAAGGTATTTTAGGTGATACAATATAGTAGGATCCCCATAATGTATACTAAATCCAGATTCAGGGTGGCAGATGGATTTACATGACCTACATCACCTATTTCAAAGGGGTATGTAGCTTGTAGGATGTCAATGTTTTTGTTTTATCATTTTCAATAGTTGAAGGTGGACGAGGATGTTATGAGAGCTGATTCAATTGAAACAAGACTGATATTCCGATCAAATCAATGATACAAGGTCGTTAATATGTGGACAAGACATTGCACTTCCAAAATATATCTTGTTCTGTCCATTCATCCATGTTGCCAAAATATTGACACATGAAAACCAAAAATTACATTTCTTCGAGCATTCTTTGCACCATTGAAAAAACTACTGGTATATCTAATTTAACATCTTAATATATGTATAACAGTAAAACATATCATATTAAATAATTGAAAATAAATTAAAATTTATTACTTCTACCAATAGTTCAAAGGTTTGTGACGGTGAGCTATACGAAAGTTCAAACGGTAAATTTACTAGTTATTACAATGACTGATTATTTTAGTAAATTACTTGAAAGCGTTCGTGCGCCTTTCATACGGGACATTCATATTTTTATTTTACTGGATCTGAAAATACTGTCACGTTTACATTGCAGCTCCTTAATATCCCCAAGACCTTCAATAGAGTCCACACAAATTGCAAATACATTATCATTGTCATTTACATTTACTTTTTCATGCCGAGGCGTTGGCGATCCCGAGATGCTTGCAGGTCCTTCATCCCTAACCACATGAACTCGGTCAAGAAAAAACAATAAATACACATTTTGATTCCAATCATACATTCTTTGGAATAAATCCATCTCAAATTATACATTATTTGGAAGAAATCTATCACAGATTAAAGGCCAAGGTGATTATTAGTGACCAACGAATAACATATATGGCCTCCTTGCAGGATAATGTTTTACATATTATCTCGCTCCATCATCTATTGCTTTATTCTGAAAACGCAATAAAGGGAAGGGAATGGAGGTTTGTCATTGGATATCAAACTGTCTCATCCCCACTAGCCATGCATCATCCGGTAAGATTTGACTTACCTACTTCCCAGAGCCATAGATTTGTTTATATGAACCTACAATAAGTTCCACTGAACTCTTCGCCCGAATAAAATTAATCATATATGTGGCCACTAAAACCAATTCGACAAGTATAAATATCCTGTTAAAGAATTCGGTAAAGAAGTGGATGTATTTAATTTTCTTTGTATTTAAAAGAGGATTTTAAAATAGTGTCGTCCATGATTTTCTTTTCACGGTTACTACAAAAGCTTCTCCCCTGCTGCTATTGTAAATTACGCATGTAATAAAAAAAACTAATAAATAAACATAGACCAAAGCTTTAAAATCAAATAAACATATTTATACTAAATAAATATTGTCAGTAAAGATGCCGACACTACTCAACATACTAAATAAATACACATAGGCAACATATAATTAGAAAACCATTGAATTTGATCGAATTAAACCATATTAAATATAATAAATATGAATATTTTCCCTTTGAAAATATGGAAAAAAAATAATAATAAATAAATTTTAACATAAAAAGTTGGAATATATTCCGAAAAATATACATTGGAAATAAATATTTTTGTAAGGGTAATAAAAATAAAGAGAAATATTGTGTTCAGAAACCTCACACTCTAAAGCAACAGAGAAAGAATAATAGAATAGAATGTAACAATCAAAATAATTAAATAGACAAAATACTTAACATACATGAAATAAAACACATAATGTACATGTTAAAATTTTATCAAAACTAAAGAACCATATGTAGGAACTGACAGACCAGTCACTTACAACATTGAAACATAGATAGAACATGCAAACATAGAGATCACTGCCAACAACTCATGAAACAAATTAGCTAATCACAATATTGAAATACACAGAATAACAGAAGCATTCACTAAAGGGTACAAACATAATGATCATATTATCATAAACAACTTATGTTAACATTGATTAAGTAGATTACAACAAAGACATTTCAAATGAACAGTGAGCTACCATGCTCAACAAGACAACTTGACTTTATTGGCCATTCTGAGGCCCATGCCAAATACATATCCATCTTGCTAGAGCTGCGTTGCTATTGGTTATCATTAAAGTCATAACACTTTCTCATATTGACTAGCTTCAGCTGGGATGCTCTAAAGACATGCATATTACATAGTATAAGCAAATATTTATAGTGTCCATGGGAAGAGTCTAGATACTGGTGGAATTATCCAGAATTTACAACAAACTTGAAGAGTCATTAATGCATTAATTGTATAGATGTCCAAAACATATCTCCACAGATTCCAATAATTAAAGCAAAAGTTAAATGTAAATGCTATTGACAGCTCAAATGATTGACAGCTAGGATAAAAATATGATTACCTAGGTAGTTTAGATTACACTTGACTCCAACATTCTCCCCCTTAAGCTAAAATTCTAGTATAAAATACTCCATGTTATGGTCTTCAAACTACTGTAGTCCTTATGAACGCTCTCAAAATGGCTTAACAAAGATACTTCTCCAAGAGCTTACAAAGATAACTTCAATAATTTTTTATTTTATTTTTTTTTTTTAAAAGATTTACCATAGGCCATCAAACATATACACAAAATAGTCTAACACATTAGAGACACAAATATGCAATGCTCAAGTTTAAAGAATATTTAAGACATTCATTTACAAACAAACTGAAATATATTACACCATCCTTTACAATTCTTGGTGCACCAAATTTGCTTTTTAAAATCACATTTGTGCCTTCTCTTGCTCACATAGCTCTCCATGTTCCTCTTTCTCTTCTTCACCACTGCCTGCACTATTTGAACAAATTCATCTCTGGCCAAGACAAAAAAATGCCTAGTTCTGAAGAATCTAGATGTTCATTCCTTCATATCCAAAGCTGATATCTATGGCATGAATACATAAAATAAACCAAGGCACACCAAAGGGGTTTTTATTATATATCCTTAGCCAGATAATTTGACAAATGTAGCTCTTTCCCTCAATTGCAACTCAAACAAGATAGAACTATAAAACTAGCTTAGACAATAACTAATGAAACTCAAAAAAACTATCAAGAAAAATAAATTACCAATAGGCCAAGATCTAGAAACAATACTCAGAATTGATTCATATTTAATGATTTCAAATAATTAAAAATCCAAAACATGCTTAACTAAGCCTCAACTCATAAATTATAGTTTGCATGCAAAATTAAAATTTTAAAAAAAAAAAAATCTATTTTTTGCAGTTGTTATTTATAGTGAGTTTTATGTGAATGCGTACATAGCTCTAAAACTCTCCCAAAATATCCTAAATACTAAAATCAACCTATCGAATGAAATTTAATTGAAGTTGACGTCCAGACCTAAAAATATACAATTTATAAAATGAAAAACTTCTTCAAAAAATGATTATATTGTAATTTGGGACCTTTACATGAGTTGGGTTGAAAATTTTGGTTGTTTGTTAATAATATTCCTCCCTAGTTCTAAAGTGAAATATTTACCATGAATTTTAGTTATACACCCTTAAATTTATATCTTTTATGAGGATAGGATCCAAAATTTATTTTATTCATCAGTGCATGGTCTAATGAAAAATTGAATTTAGTAAGAGGTTTTATGCTTTCACAGTTCTTGATAATTTGAAATAGAAGTTTTTGGATTAATATTATGTGAAATCTTTTTCAAAATTTTTGGTATTTTAAAATACCTAAAATATGCAAAATATTTCAAAATACACAAAATATACA
>JARHVA010005961.1:245000-252500 GCA_037957365.1 Torreya grandis | reverse complement strand
AAAATATTTTATTTGATTTCTTTAATACTATGAATTTATTAAATAATGATACAAATCTATTAAATGATGAGCTGTTATTTTATTAACAAACATAATGTGAATATATTGAAGAACACACTATGAATTTATTAAATAACACACTATAAATTTTCAATGTTGTTTAATCCATTTGGTGTTAGTGTATTTGCATTTCCATTAACTAATGTTAAAAAATAGGATTTAATACTATAAATTTATATCAAAAACATGATTTGAATTAAATATTTACAATTTCATGCTTTCACAATCCATACAAATAAGTTACAACACTTTTAGAATAACTATGTTTTAATTTATTTATTTATGTTTCAGATCACTACCCGTGATACTTCATCAGGAGAAAATGAATAATTGTGTAAAATAATTTTATAATTACATAAGTAAGGTAGAGATAACATTAAAAAGAGGTATTAAGTGAGAGGTAAATGTGTTTATACTTTTAATAGAAATGTTCACCCACCCCAACATTTTTTCATGCAAGCTTGTACATTTATTTTACCACCTAGTAGGAGACCTTGAAGCCTAATACCTAATATTTCATAATTATTATAGATAAAATAAATGATATTAATTAATAATAATTATAACCACTTGATCTGTAATGATTATTACCAAATTTGAGGTTTTTATTTTTTATGTCTTGTACTAGGTGTCAATATAGAGGTATGAGTTTGCATGAAAAAGTGGTTGGGGGGGGGAGGAGCGGGTTGGGGGGAGGGGAGGAGGTGAACACTTGTTTAATAAATTTATAAATGAATACCTCTCACTTAATAAATCTTTCAACTGTTATTTCTACCCCAATTAATGAGTGTTATACTTTTCTACTACATAATTAGTTCTTCTCTCCTCATGAAGCATCATGAGTAGTGATTTGAAATGTCAATATATAAATGGAAACATGGTTAATATAAAATCATTATAATTGGCAATGTGAATTTACTTATTAACATAGAGTGATTTCATTAAATAACACACTATAAATTAATAACATTTTATTTCATTTTTATGGTGGTAGTGTATTTGTGTCCTCACTAATTGTTAGTCTAAAGTAGTCTTTTATTCATGAATGTTAGTTTTATTTTTTGTAATTTGACATGTTTGTATCTAATTTTATGCAAATTCAAACATGTTATCAATGTGTTCGATTAAATTTTTACATGTCACTCTCTATTATTTTCTCTATATGAAATAAGATAGGGGTCATTTGGTGGGATACTTTTAAAAAGTTGGTGGGAGGTTGATGTGGAAAATATGATGATGTAGATACTACATGGAAAAGATGTTGGATGATTTAGATTTATTAAAAAGTGATAGGTAGATATGGTTAGATAAGATGTCATATAAAGAGGAAATTTACCGCTTTATATCACTTAGTTTATTGTCTGTCAAAGTTAGGATTTTATTGTCACATGTTCTTGTGCCTTTCATATTTCAATACGGTTTCCATGTGCTTAATCATTTTTTACATGTTCACCTCCATGAATATCTTAGATTTTTCCATATTTTCATTTTATTAATTTTTATAATTTTGATTGGTCAAATGGAAAACATGTCAAAATTGACATAAAATAGAAACACAATTCATCAACAAATGTGTGGTAGAGGAATTAACAATCAATCCTAAAATGTAACTTTTCTATAGTTAAGAGACATGGTCTTTTCCTCCAATAGAAATTTATATTTTTGAGACCTTCACTTCCAAATCCATCACTTTCAAGACTTCAAGATGTGAAATTTACATGTGTTATGACTCCCATGGCCTAGGGATCCATGTGGATACCATTTCTTGCAACAATTATAGCCTCAAGTCACATAAGATCCAAGTTATAGTTGGAGATCTCTATACTTATGCCCTCCTAGATTGAAATTAACATCACTAGAACATTGAAGGTAGTGATTAAACTATATAAATTCGTCATTGGTATATGAATATCCCTAATTAAGAGATATATAACCTATTTTTTCCTCAAGATGGTATTTCCTTAGATGCAAGATGTAGTTAGATATCTCTATCTTTAGGACCTCATAGTCAAAAACTAACATTTTCGCTACATCAAGGGTGGTGATAAAAATCTAGGACCACATTTTAGGCATATGATAATGACCATTAGGAGAAAAATCACTTGTTTGAACCTCATAATGGCATTTTTGGAGATGCAAGATGCAATCCACAAGTAGAGATCTATATCTCTATGACTTCATGGTTGAAAAATGACATCTATACCACATCAAGGGTGGTGTTAAACCTATAAGACCACATTATTTACATCGATGTAAAAATAATTAGGAGATAAAGCACCCATTCTGATCTCAAGACTAAATTTCCCTATAAGGTAAAACTATTTTTTTTAGGCAAACTTTGGATAGGCATAAAATATAAACCTCAAGTCATATGCATGAATCAAAATAATGATCTAGAGTGTGTATAAGTCTTCTAATTTGACCCTATATAGATTTGATTGTAAATGATTGATGAATTCATGGAAAAGGATTCAATGATCAATCTTAAATGTAACTTTTATATAGTTAAGAGATAAGTTAGTTGCTCCAATAGACATTTCCACTTCCAAAACATTTGCTTAAAAATATATCACTTACACCACCTTGGGATGTGAAATTTACATGTGTTCCCACATCCATGGCCTTTGAATCCATGTAGATAACATTTTTTTCAATAATTTTGACATTAAACAACATTAACAATAAATTTTATCAAGATACAAGATGATGTTTGAAATCTCTATCTCTAGGGTTTCATGACTAAAAAACAACATCACCACCACATTGAGGTAGTGACTAACCTATACAATCCCATTATTAGAATCTGATTATGTCCAATTAACACACATATCACTTGTTCTGACCTCAATATTTCGTTTCCCTAGATAAGGTAAAATAGTCAATTATCTAAATGAACTGAAAATTCCACTTAGCTTTGATAATATGTAATTCTATACTAATATTTCCAGCCACATGAAGGTGGAAGATAATTTTACACTACTAACCAACAAAAAATATGCTAATATGTAATTAAAATCAAAATTTATATGTAATACCTAAGAGATAAATAATTTTTTATAAATTTATACACGTTTGCATTTGATTAGTCAACATACCCTAGGCGTTCAATATAAGGAACCACTAAAATTGGCTATATTATTTATATTAGAAAGAATTACTTCATTATCATATTCATGAACCTTCCATAGAGACCTTCAAAATAGACTACCCTAAAATTTGTGCAACTCAATTTTTATTGCATGAACCAAATTTGAATACTGGAGTAACTTATTATGTACTTTATAGTATTGAAACCACAATACTTTTAAATTTTTGATAGGATAACAACAAATCAAATTTATAGTGACTATCACATACCTGATGAGATAGTGAATGTTTTCCCTATCTGTGACCACAAAAACTAGTTTATATTTTTCATCTACACATTGACAAAAGTAGTAGTTTATCCCCTCCTCATTAGCCTTATATTCAATAACTACATAAACATGCCCTGCATCATTAAAAAAAACATGAATTAATAACATTATTTTTTAATATATTTACCAGTCTTAATATATGAAACACATGTTAAATATATTGTACCTAGTTTCACTAGGTTAGATGCATGATCAAAATCATGTGATGATGTCAACTCTATAAGTTTTAATATTGGTGGAACATTATAATTGTCAATTGGAAGTAGAGGCCTAAAAATCCATTCTTCCATTCATTCTTGTGACTCAAACTCATTCCAAGCAATGTTAATTTATGCAGAACAAAAGCATGTCATGTTCCTCATATGAGCTATCCAAGAACCTATGTATTTGTGATGAAATTAGTTTAACTCACTCGATACTATTACTATCATAAAATATTCATTGCTTTTGAACTATTCATCCTCTATTATCCATAAATTTATACAAATAGTGGATTTTTTCATCACCATGGCCCATATTTTTATTGCACCATTCAGCTATGTTGGCATCTATCAATTTATTGACATATTCAAACTTAGACTCCTCTCTTGTAAGTGCTCTTTTGATGCATGCTAATGTACCATCATGATTCTATTTTACATGGTCCACTTATGTGAAAATCTAAATTTGTTGTACATTAGAGGTCATATGCATCATTTTTACAAAGCATACCCTCCATTCATTCTTAAATTGTGATGTGTAGTTATCTGATGAATTGTAATGTTGATTGAAATTAATGTTCCTTTCCATTGAATTTCCATAAAACATCTAAAAAATATCCTTGCACATGCTTTGATAAACAATTTCAAGCATCATTGATATATAATTAATAATTCCTTAATATTTTTTTTATCATGCTTTGTATTCTTAGGTGAATGCATAAATACTATATGCACAAAAAGGGAAACCTCTACATAATTATAGTATTGTGACTAAACATCTCTTTTTGGTTACATGTGTAACTCTATACAAAGTAAAATACTAAAAAATTATTACCAAGAAAGAATGTTTCATTACTTGACTTAAATTATTCGTATATCCATAATGTTCTGTATGTGCACCTTACATACTCATATACAATTTCCTACCTAAATTTGTCCATAAATTTGAAAACACTTATATAATCTATAACAAGATCACACCTTTTCAATTTCTTTCCATATTTTAATTGATATGTCATAGATTTATATCTAATAAAACCAACCAATTATTATCCAATTTCATGTATACTCTCCTCATGGGTATAATTTTTCAATTTTGGAAATACACCACAAATGGTGTAAGTTTAATCCAACTATGCCATGTTACAATTTTTTTTTCCATATGGTCTTTCATAGAAAATTGATGGAATAAATTCCCTTACTGATTTTGATAGGTCTTCCACTCCACACTCGTATAAAATTTTATCATTATGTAAAGTAAAATAAACATGATGAAAAATATTATAATGCATTAAAATTCAACATATTGCCTACAATAACAAGTAGTGCATGTGTGATTTATTTTCAAATAGAAGGGTTTCACCATTTCAAACTATCTTTGACTAATAAAAAATGTGGATATTTTTAAACAAATTTAGAGTACAATTACGTTTGAGTCATATCCATAAAGTGTTGAGGATGTGGTTCATAGTTACAAGAACCAACTATTCATTTAACTATGTCTTGAATGTTTGGAGATACTCTTGTATTGTCTTTCCAAAATTCTACAAGTAAACATTTTAGGGCATCAGTTATAGCCTTGTATTTTCATGGGAGTTTACAAGAAAACCCCCATAATTCATTGTCACTAGAAACATCAAGTCTTATACATCTACCAATTTCTTTCATTATTAATTTTATGTTTATGTGCAATGCTCATTTTTTTTTGTCTATTTAATCATTTATTCTTTTTTTGTCAAGTTACCAAAGAAGTTCTAATAATGCATCATGAAGTGTTACAATCTTTGATGATTTTCTTCACACCTACTTGAAAATTTCCTTGTTTAAACCATCAATATTAGATGTTATTAGTCCTAGGGTGTTCCTTATAGGTGTCAAATTAATCACTTTCATCAATGTAAAAAAAAATAGCATATTCAAGTATTTTTTTTTCTTTTTAAAAAGTGAATGTTCCTAATTCTTTCAAATTTTCTTCTCATATGTCCCTCATAATTTTTTAAGGAATTGGTTTTAAAAAAAAATCATCATGTTTAATTAAATACATGTGTCATCTTTTAAAAATACTATGAGGTGGTGTTAATGGTAAATTTTGTTGAATTGGCATTTCCATTTTATTTTCTTCATTACTAGTTTCTTAATTTGATAGTGTCCACATATTTTTCTTTCCTGATTTTTACTTTCACCAATAAGTATTTTCATGTAATTTACATAATAATGCACACTAATATCATCACTAGAATTAAAAACCATAAAATTTAATTGTGGACTTACATTATAATTTGGTATACTATAAGAATTGACAATATTACTTTCATAATTTCGTATACTATCGTTGTGTGTTTAATCATTATTTGTGAAACTAAATTCAATAGGGATAGTATAATTACTTCCACATATATTTTGAATTTATTTCCTATACTTTTCTCTTTGCATTTTTAATTCTCATAGCATTTTACACTTTAACTTCTATTTCTTGATATTACCAAATATGTCACCCATGATTGCATGAAGTTGTCAACTTTTATGGGTGGGGATAACAATACAATTATTAAAAAACATACCTCCTTGATGTGTAGTGCTAAGTGCGGAAAATGTGCAAATCATAAAAAAAAATACCTCCACTCTTTAGTAAAAAATTAGTAGACAAAGCTTTTTTAATTTTAAGGGTGGGAACATACTTCAAATCAATAAAAAACAAACTTTTATCATGTGTAGAATAAAATATATCAAATTACATAGGGATCATAACTCTTGATGTTAAAATAAATGACATTAACAAATTTTTTTTAGTATTATCAAAACATCCTATGTGATAAAACCATGTATGTATTATTAGGTGTATTCATAAACACCCATAAACTTAAACCCTTAATAATTTAACCTATAAATTATACCCTAAATCTTAAACACTAAGACCTAGACCCTAAATCCTAAATTATAAACCCTAATCACTAAGTAATAAACTGTAAATGATATACACTCTACCCTATACCCTAAATCTTAAACCCCAATCCCTAATATTGACATCCAAGAAAATGTAAAACATAAATCACAAACTCTTAAAACCCTAAACAAATAATTTGAGCCCCAATTATCTTCATTTAGATTAAGAATTATGTTCATAAGGAAAATTTTCATCTAAATCACACCACTAACTACCCTAGTTGACTAATTCACTCAATTTGTGATGACATAAGGGCTAATGAAACCTAAATACACATTATGTGGTCATAAATAAGTTCAGTAAACTCATATAATCCTATATTCCCTTCATGGTTATACCCTAAACCCTATATTCTATATTGTAAACCTTACACCCTAAACATTATTATATAGACCCTAAGCATTATAACCTAAATTATAAACTATAAATCATAAATCCTAAGCCTTAACCCATAAACCATAAGCTTTATACCCTATACCCTAAACCTTAAACCATAATCCCTAAACCCAAAGCCCTAGAAACCATAAATCATAAATTTTAAACTTTTAGAACACTAAAAAAATCATTTGAGAGCCAATTACCATCATTTAAACTAAGAGTTACGTCCACATGGATAAACTTGGTCCAAATCACACCACTAACTTCCCTAATTAACTATTTTCTCAATATATGATTACATTGGGGATAGTAAAACCTAGTAACACATTATGTGCTCATAAATAGGTTTAATAAACTCAAATTATCCTAAACTTACTTTGAATTTGGACCATAAACCCTACTCCATATACCTTAAAACTTAAAACGTAATCCCTAAATTTGAAACCTTAAGAACTACAACCTAAATTGTAAATCCTAAACCCTAATCCCTAAGCCCTAAAAC
>JARHVA010005961.1:217500-240000 GCA_037957365.1 Torreya grandis | reverse complement strand
TATACTCATCCAATTAAAAAAAATATAGTACTTTAGTAACTAAGTTCAAAATTCTACAATTCATGTTTCTATGACATCTTCAAATTTAAAGTTTAGGTGTCTCAAATAATCTATACAAGTTGAGATTTCATACTTTTTAGGGAAAACAGATTCAATTAAGTCCCCATTTTATCCCACATTTTCCATGTACTTACCCATAAGAGGGTTTTAATATATTTGATGTTGGAATCTTTGTGGTAATTTTGGTTCAATTTTTTTAGTTTATGGAAATTATTGGCTTCTCAAAATAATGCAACATCTAAAAACCTAATATAAAGTTATACATCACCACAAGAGCTTGTGGTAACTTGAAAATTTGCACAAAGCTTGAAAATTACATAAAGAACATTTTTTTATCAATTCACATATTACAAAATACTTATGAATTTACATTAAAATTAAAAAAATGTTAAAAGTATTTTTGTAATATGAGGTTTTGGCGAGACATTCTTATAATTATTTTTTAAAAAAATATCTCAATGCACTATCATGGTTCTCCAAAAAAAATACAAAATATCCTACTAGTGTCGTAGTACCTTGCAGTTCTAGAAAAAGTATTATGACATGATTTAGAGCTCATATGTCACATTATTTTATGGCATAAACTAATAGTTTCTTTTGTAAAGACATTTTTTTAAGAATTAATGCATGGTTGATTTCTAACAAAGCATGATATGTTCAAGTGATATTGAAATTCATAATGAACCTTGGTGATGTGTTATGGACATTAGAAATGTATTATTCATTTAATAATTGTGATGCATGCTAATGTGTTACAATCAGCGAATGATTGTCTTTCTTGGTGGTGTATTATCTATCTTTAGTGCCTATGGTATTAAGATGTGGTTGAGAGCATAATGTAATTATTGGATCATGTACCTATGTAAACAAATGCCTACACTTGTGAGAATAATTGATAGAGAGTTCTTGATCAAGTTCCATGGTAATTATTGTAAGTATTTTACAGTATTTTAGATAAATAAAAAACCTAGATCATTTCATGCAAAGATTTTCACAAGTCATAGCTCTAAGAGTGTGATAGGTTATAACACATTACATTGTGATAGTATAGTGATTCTAAAAGTTTGTAATTAAATTATAACATGTATGAAAGATTTAATTACTAATTTAAATCAACAAATAATATTTTTATTGAATTTTGTCATATTTTCTCTATGTATAGGACTACACGTCAATCTATTTGGTGTGTTAACTAGTGGGATGCATGGTCTAAGGTTGTTCTTCAATGGACAACCTATTATGACTACATCACTAGCTAAAAGAGCTTAAACTAAATATAGGTACAAACACCAAAGGCATTTGATGATTTGAAACTTCTCCATGAAATGAGCATTGTACCTTCTTAATATGTTGTCCAAGAAATTGCCCTTGTCTGTCACAATATGACGTCCATCAAAATATTTAGGGATGATTACTTGATTACTAATCTATAATTAAAATGCCTACAATATAATGACTATTTGGATTATAAGTTTATTTTTTTTAATGTTTTATATAATTTGACCTTTATTTCAATATTTTAATATTTAACTAGCTCACCTAACCATGTGAAAAAATTAAATATTCATTATCACTATTATTCTTATCATTTTTGAGTGTACCAACACGTTTATAGGATAATGATCACCTTCATCATTTCTCATTTTTTAAAAGATTACACAAAAACCAAATATCTATATTTGATGGTAGTGCATTTAAAATATCCCAACAGTAGTATTTTTTTAAATGTTGGAAAGTCATAGAGAACCATCCCTATTTGATAGATAAATGTTGGATAGTTTTTATAAACTAAAAATAGTAAGGTAAATATCTAATTAATGTGAATAAGGTGATGTTAATTAAGATATATATGTTAGTATTTTTAGGATTTTTTTTTTATCTTGTAAAATTTGAGAAATGATAAACCACAATGGTTATAGGAATGTGACAAGAAATGATCACGAGAAGGTTGTATGTAAGGAATGTGTCTCTGCATACAAAAATATATGATAATTTCCAATAATTTTACATATATTCTCCCAAATTTTTATATTAAAGTAAAATCTTTTCATGAACTCTAATTTTTAATTTATTTATTAAAATAAAATGAACTCACATATATTAACATATATATCTTAGATAAATCTATGTAAAATTAACCAAAATATATTATTTTGGAGGCATCTATTCCACTTATATCACAAATCTAATATAATAAAATACATATAAAATGATATCTCTCCACATTTTTTACATAAATTTATTAAAAATATGTATATTAATTATTATATTAGAGATATTATATATGATAATTATGCAATGATTTATCTCACATATACTTTAAAAACCATTTTTTTAAAAAAAATGGGTGTTGACATGAGTGTCTAGAGAGGTGTTATTTGCGCATCATGTTTTTCATCTTTTATGTCAATTTGAGCATCATATTCTAATTTTTATTTTATTTTTAATAATTGAATTGACCATGTGTAGCCTTTATTTAACCCCCTTCAAGTGCTAACAAACTATGGTTCGATCCCTAGCTGATGTGTCGAGAATATTCCATCCTCAACAACTCCAGTTCCAAGTTGACCATCATACTGGTTGCATAGACATTTTTTTCTTTCACACCACTAGATCTTCCATATTTGAGTAACCATTAAAAAACATTTTATAGTTAGAATATTCATATCCCTATAAAAAAATAACATAAATTTGGAATTAGATTTGTGTTCCCAAATTAAGATTTTGAATTAATGAAAGCGGCTACATTTTTATGCCTTTTTTAAAATACACTGAATCTCTATGAAGGTGAGTTTCACTAGCTAGTGAAACTTTCAGGAATGAATTTGCATCTGTTAAATAAAAATATGATACAACTTATAATTATTACTTATATAAAATCTATGTATAAACAAATTTTAAAAACCATATTAGCATTTTCAGAAAAAATGACATGTACAAAAATTCATACCTATACAGTGCAATAAATAAAGCCGTGGAGTAGCTTTTGGATTAATTTTAGAGATTGATGATAACATAAAACTCAAAAGTAAATGCATAATACAATCATCATGAATACACAACTATATTAATGACTTTACAAGACATGAGAGCCAATCCCAAGAGAACAAAAAATATCAAAATAAGAATAGTATAGAATGAGAATGAGGTAAAAGAGGTTATATCAAAGAAATAATAATGAAAAAGGTAACCAAAATAGTACCAACATTGATTCAATATTGAATCCACCCATAATATTTGACATCATCTTTTCTACAGCTTCCCCTCTGCTATAAGTTACCTACACAAATGAATCATTATAATAACCTATGTTCCCATAGTGTAGACTCGTGCTCACACTTTAAGTGTAAGTGAACTTCATTTAGTCAGAATAAGATGATTATCAAGATATATTATCTTTTGTGTTGATTTCAAAATTCTATCAAGTTATTTCCTTTCGTAGAAATGTATATATACAACATTGTCATGATTTAAAATTGTGAACAAGGGAAATTTAATGAGATGAATGGATTAATATTAGATGGAAATTTTTATCAGTTTGATAATATCATATAAATACGTCAAAGTTTATTTTAAATTAATAAAATGAACTTTTATTTTTTATTATTAATTCTAAGAACTTTCAAATAAATTATCATAAATAATTTAAGATTTTAATTATTTATAATTAATAATATTATAAGAAATAATTTATGTTTATTAAACCATATATAATTTATTTTATACCTATTAAATCTAATGAATAAACTAACAATATTAAATAAGATTATTCTAACCTAAGACCACTCTAAATTCACCATGTAAGCCATGGATTAAGACATGTAAAACACCACTCCTACCATGCCACATGCATGAGGGAACAATCATTAAAATTACATTTCTAAGAATATATATTTTTTAGTTTGAATTTAATCACTCCTATTTTGAATTGACCCGCTTCACCTCCCTTAGTAATTGCCCACCTTAAATTATGCTTTGGCCATGCAAACAAAGGTATCACTACCACATCAACTGCCACATAAGAGTTAGTTTAAGCTAATCAAAATATAAATTGAGGAGATAATTTGGAGAAGGAAAAATGACATGAAAAAAAAGGTTATAAAGAGGAGATTGATGCCTTATTGAAGGAGGGAAAAAATAGAGGAAAGAGATTGATGCTGAAGTGAAAGAGGAAAAAGGGAAATGTAGAAGTGAAGGGGGAAAAATGGAAAACATAGAAGAAAGATGATGGATGCATTGAAAAAGGTTTTTATAAAGGAAGTGATGGGGAGAATAGAAGCTTGGAGAGCAACTATTTTAATTCAAGCAGAACCACCTTCTAATTCAATCAAGGATTTCGTTGACACTGGGTAAATATGATATTTTATTTAAAATTGTAGGGTACAAATAATATTTTATGGTAAATATAATATTTTAATTAAATGGTAAGGAAAATATCATATTTTTATATATCATTGTGAAAATGATTTAAAACGAAAATATACTATTTAATTTTCACATTTATAATACCATGTAATAAATGTAATTACATAATGTTACATGATTGTTTGGATGAGGGCTAGAAATTTTATTCGGTGAATCTATTGAGAGTATACTTTATTAATAAAATTATATGTTACCTATATATTTGTTTTTAATATCTGTTTTAATTTGCAAGGAAATAATTTATGAAATTCATAGGTTATAACTAGAATGATATTCTATTTAGACTTTCATTATATTACATAGAAATAAGTTTAAATTTCATAATTTGTGTAATTAGAATTTATGTGATAATGAATTGCATAAACATTCATTATAATTGATTTTATATCTGTATACATAGAAGACTATTAAAAAAAATTATAATTATAATTACATAGTTGAAAAAAAACTTAAGAGATTAATAATTTTATATTTTGGAATACTATTATAATGCATTTTATAAATCATTATATTAATTTACATTGTTCCTAAAAATGGTTGAAAATATATATTTTTGTCTCATTCTCTATTGGAAAAGTAAGATCTTCTTTTATCATCCTTAAAAATAGTATGATAACATATATTATTCATTTAGGGTTTAACCCTCAATTTAAAATATCCCTTTCAAATGTATAAAGGATTTGTCTAAATTCATGTTCAATAAACTGCTTGTTATAAGTTATTATTTTTAGAAAAGTTTACCTAAATAGACTAAAGATAAAATTCTCAAAAATAATATTGTTGAAGATCAACATAAAGAATAAACTAGAAGATCATGTTAAAGATTTTTTCTATACCTTCTTACTCAAGAATTTACTTTTGAAATACAATGCATTTATTTATTTCAAGTATGATTTAATTTCCAAATATCAAACTTTGACCAATAATTTAAGTTTAAACAAAACTATGTAGCATTTGATATTAAGCAGTGCCTCCATCTCACATTTATGGGTAAGGCCATAATGCTTGATATACTACATCTATAACATAACATAGCTACAATAATGATGGTTGGGCATCATCCCTATAAACTATTAGGGAGAAATAATGACCATGTCGTGTCATTAAGACCAAACGTGGGATAATTTCTACTAGTCAAATAACACTAATTAACATAAGGAAATAAGTTAAAATGCCTTAAATTATTCTAACCTGTGAACTTATGGAATAGAAATGGAGAAAGTACATTTTTAACTCAAAACTTGGTATCACCAAAAATAAAGAATAAAAATGAAGATTAAGAGTGTTAAACTAGTTATTATCAAGAAACCACCAACCATATGGTTCTCAGATAACAAAACATTGGCAACAACAATTAGAAGGATTGGATTGATTAAATCAAGGATCAAAAACATTATTGATGTAAATGAAAGGTAGAAACGATATGTATCTTACAAATGGTCTTTATTTTCATATAAATATTTAGGGTCAGATTAATTAAACTAGTATTCAGTCACTTAATATGATACTTTTATGCTCTTATTTGGGTGGCAATAATAGAGAAACTATAAGGGGAACTAGGACCTATAAAGAGATAGATACTTAGACCTAAAGTTTACATAAAACTTAGAATTGAAAATAGAACTACATTCATACTACACCTTGGTCTTATTTAGAAGTAGGTATGTAGATAGTCTAGGAAGCAAAGGATGCTTCTAGAACATAGGCGAATAGGATGGGGTTTAGGGTTTTTGTGCTAAATAATATTAAATTTAAATGAAAAGGAAATACAATTATAATAAGACTCTAGTTAGATCAACAAAGCAAAGATAAGAAATATGTGATAAACTAAGAAAGATCTTGATTGTATCATTGTAGTTTTTAAGGCTTTAGGCCAAATTCTAAGGTGAAATGTGACTATTTAATATATGTTTTATACTCCTATCATGGTAACCTTGATTATTATCTATTATATATGAGTTGTAAATAGTGAGTGACTTACGATCTAGTTGATCCTGATGAGTCAAGTATCTAGATAGAGCATAACCTACTCATGTGTATATGCCTAACCCTAACGGTTAGATACTTGTCCATTTGGAAAAGGAATGCCTAACCTATATGATTAGAATGATTTCCCATTTGTAAAATAATATTAGATGCTTAAATTGTATAACTAGATGCTTTCCTAGTTGGTAAAGGATATCTAATTGGATATAGTATAGCTAAGTTATATTCATATACAAATATTAATTAATTAAAAAAATAATATATTTTAGGATCCTAGGAAGTGTGTCTCTATATTGTGGTAATAGATCTTATGTTTTAAATCTAGGCCTTAAACATATTACGACCTATGCTTAGTAAAATATTAATTATTGATGATAACTTATTTAGAAAACTAAAAACTATGAGAAACTAATTTGGTTAAAATTGGTTGTTCATACATGGTTCATGGAAAAACTTTTAAAAAATGAAAAAGAAAAGGAACAAAGAACAGGGTAAAATAGAAAATCCCTAAAATTTTAAAGAACCCATTTACATTTCTAACTTGGATATAATAGCTGTAGTCTAGAGTAAAAAAAAATCTTTGAAAGTGGAGCTAGTTAAAAAAAAAAAAACTATGATTGAACCTATAGTCAAACATCTATTTAAGAGGCTCTAAAAAATAAGATATTTTCTCTTTGAAATGGGTTATGATACACCTTACACAAGCCTTGAAGTATTTAAGGAATATAAATGATGCCACCAATATGTGGTTCACTCAGAAGATGAAGTTTTCAAAGAAATGAAAATGAATGAAGAAGATTTTGTTTAGAAGAATTTTGAATCAATGTTATATAGACTTCTATATGTTATATTCATAAATCTTATCCTCTATAAATCTAAAAACTCTATGTAATAAAAAAATGAATGATATTATCAAATTCTTACTTTTTGTAAATCCTATGTGTGACTATGATCTATAATAGAATGAATGAAAAAAATAGATTTATCCAAAAGAGAGTTATGTTATAAATTATATTGAATGAAAACTTAAGGGATTATGTTATTTCTATCAGGACACCAAATGGTAAGACTTAGATGATCAACTAGGAATCAAATGGAAAATGTGAGATACGCAAAACCCAATAATGAAAATGTTGAGAAACAAGTTTCAAAAAATAGAGAACTAGGGATAGAGTCCCTCATCAATTTATTGATCAAGAAAAGAGATAAAATGGACTCACTTGAGTAGGTGATTAACAATATTAGGTCAAGGCAAGAAAATATAGAACACATAATGAAACCTAACCTTGAAAATCTACCTGAAGAAGATCCACCACTAGTGAATGAAATAGAGGTTGTAACTTCCAAAATTGAAGTTCTAATTTCTAATATAAGCAAGAATTGGAAGAAGATTTTAAACCCTAAGTTTGATGTGGAAAAACTTAGGTGAAGGAGCTGAGAATTAGATAAACAAGATGGAGAAGTACTTTGCCTTGAAAATATACAATGATGCAACTAAGGTGTTGTGGGGATCCTAACAACTGGTAGGACGTAGCTAGATAGTGGACTAACATTAAGGACTTAAATGGAATAACGAAATAAAATTTGACTTGGGATCAATTTGACTACCATTTCAGGAAGAGATGGTTACCCTAGTTATTTTTTGATGAGAAGATGATTGAATTTTACAAACTAAGGCAAGGAGGCATGTTAGTTCAATAGTATTAGGATAGATTCACCAAATTACTTAAGTATGTGCCCATGTACCAGAAGGATGAAAAAGGTTAGTCTAGAAAGTTCATCCTAGGACTGAATGCAAACATAGGAGTAGAGGTAGATATACATGAACCTAAGAACATGAATGAAGTTCTAGAAAAATATATCAAATAGAAATGGAAGTTATAGGCCCTATCTATGGTAAGACAAAACTTTAAAAATGATATAAATAAGGCCTTCAAAATAAAACTAGATTTCAAGAGAGAGAAAGTTGTAATTAAATACCCAAGAATAAATCTAATGGGTAGAGCACCCCCACCAAATCAAAATTAGAGAAATACTTTTGGAAGGTAAAACAACAAGAGAGGAGATAATTAAAAGAATGATCAAAGGAATTACAATCAGACCATGTATCCTCCATGGATTTGAGGTGGAAGAAATGATGCCCTGAAGAACCTAGTACCAAAAGGGCTGCTAGGAGGATGTTTTGCTTATGGAGGAAATCACTTTTCCCAGGAGTGCCTAAGGATGTTGAAACAAATAAGGGCCTATCAACTTTAGAGGGGACTATAAAAAAGGAACAATGCTATATTAAGGAATCACCAAATTAGATACTAAAATGTGCTAGTTGAAGTTATAGGTATATTATTGGGTAAACCCATTTCAATTCTCATAGATACCAGTTCATCAAAAAGTTTTATTTCTCCCAAATTAGTAAGAAAAATGTCTCTCCTAGTGAATCACTTGAATTCATCATGGATGGTCCATTATGGAGATAAGATAGTCAAATAAATGTCTCAATGTCTCCCCAAGAGAAAAAAAACAATTTATAGATTTTGAGATAAGCTTAGACCTATTTGTAGCACCCTTAGGAGCTCATGATGTTATAATAGGAATGAGTTGGCTCACGAAGAACCAAGCTGAAATAGACTATTATAGCAAGTTGGTTAGGTGTTTCAATAATAAGGGATATATGTCATGATTCAAAGGGATCATATGCCCATAGAATTAGAAACCATATGAGTTATGCAGTTAAAGGAGAGAAGGAATGGAGCTCAAATTTTCATGGAAGTGATAGATGATAAGGGTGAAAGCAAAGATGAACCAACCCTTGAAATGTATCCATTTATAATGGAATTTGAAGATGTGTTTCTTGAATAATTACCTGGAATGTCCCCTAAGAGAGAATTTGATTTCTCAATTGATATTTTAACTTAAGTTGAGCTAGTTTCTAGAGTGCCCTATAGAATGAACACAATTGAGTTGATGGATCTTAAAATTTAGCTAGAGGAATTCTTGAGTAAAGGATTGATTAGACCAAGTGTGTCTTCTTGGGGAGTACCAATCTTATTTATTAAAAGTAAAGATATAACTCTAAGATTATGTATTGATTATAATATGTTGAATAAGGTCATAATTAAAAATAGATATCCCCTACCTCATATAGAAAACCTTTTCGAGCAAATGAAAGGAGTGATGGTTTTCTCTAAGATAGACCTTCAATAAGGATATCATCAGTGAAGAATTAAGGAGGAGGATATTCCAAAAACTACATTCTAGACCAGATATGGACACTATGATTTTATTTTGGTACACCATTTAGTGTAACAAATGCTCCTTCATAATTTATGAACTTAATAAACAATGTGTTACTTAGTTACCTAGATAATTTCATCTTGGTGTTCATAGATGACATTTTGATTTACTCTAAGAATGAGGAAGACCATTTAGCACATCTTCAATTGGTTCTACAAAGGTTGAGAAAACTTAAACTATATGGTAAGTTGTCCAAATATGTGTTATTTAAGAAGGAAATCCACTATCTAGGCCACATCATATCCAAAGAAGGAATTGCAATAGATCCATATAAGATAAAGGAAATAATGGATTGGCCAATCCCTAAGAATGTATCATAAGTAAGGAGTTTCATGGGGTTAGTAGGATATTATAGGAGATTTGTTGAAGGTTTTTCTAGGATCACCAACTTGATTATGACATTGTAAAGGAAAGGTAAGAATTTTATATGGACAGAGCAATGTGATAAATATTTCTAGATTTTGAAGGAAAAGTTGATGATGAAACCCATCTTGAGGGTACCTGATCCAAATGGACATTTTATGGTTGTAACAGATGCATCCATTGAAGGATTAGGAGAAGTAATCATTCAGAATGATGGTGTAATATCATGAGTCTAGGAAATTGAAAACCCGTGAAGTAAATCATGCACCTCATGATTTAGAATTGGTTGAAATTGTTCATGCATTATGAAAGTGGAGACATTTCCTTGATGGGAAACCTTTTGAACTAAAATTTGACCATCACGAGCTAAGGTACATATTCACTCAACCCAATCTGAATGCTAGGTAAAGAAGGTGGTTGGAGTTCTTAAGTGATTATTATTTTGAAATTTAGTATATCAAGGGAAAATATAATAGGGTTGCCAATGATTCAAGTAGGAGAAGACACATAATGAATATAACAACATTTAGATTTAATCAAAAAGGGAAAATATTGGATGGCCAAAATAAAGATCATAGGTATAATCAAGTGATAATAATGATAAAAAAATGTAGAAGACCCAAAAACTAAAGGATATACCTTAAATGGTGAAGGTTTGCTTTAATTAAGAATATGATCTATATTCCAGATGTAAAAGACTTATGGAAGATAATTTTGACTGAAGCTCATGATGTAGCCTCCTCAGGTCAAGTATGGGGTAAACAAACTGGATGCTGATCTTAAGACATTATACTTTTTGTAAGGGATGAAAAGAGATATAGTATTTTATGTATCATAATGCTTGGAATTTTAGAGGGTTAAAGAAAAACACCATCATCTTATAGGAATTTTATATTCACACAACATTCCATAATATAAATGGAAAGTTTTTAGTATAGATTTCATACAAGGATTACCTACAATACCCTACAAACATGATGCCATTATGGTGATAATCGACAAGCTTACTAAGGTGGTGTATATCATACCTGGGAACTTGACTAATGATGCACCAACCTTAGCCAACCAATTTGTGAAGGAAGTGGTTAGATTGCATGGAATTCTAGAGAAGATCATATTAAATAGAGATTGTAGGTTTAATTCAAGGTTTTGGATGACCCTACAGTCAGCCTTAGGTACACAATTGAACTTTAGCTCCATATTTCATCTTGAGATAGATGGGAAAACAAAAAGGACAAATTAGGTTGTAGAAAACCTCCGAAGTATATAATATATAGATGATCAAGATAAATGGGAAGCTTATGTTTCATTGGTATAATTTACCTATAATAATTCATTTCAAACGTCTTTAGGTATGACTCCTTTTGAGGCTCTATATTGGAGAAGCTTTTGAACACCACTTAGTTGGGATAACACTGAGGATAAAATAGTAATTGGTCCTCAAATGTTGAAAGATATAGAGGAAGAGGTGAATGTTATAATACAAAGGTTGAATGAAGCATTAGATAGACAAAAGAGTTATATCGATGGGAAGAGAACATAGAGAGAATTCTTGATTGGTGACAAGGTGTTTTTAAGTGTCAGACCACACAAAAGTTCCATAACCTTTGGGAAAAAGATGAAGTTATCTCTTTAATTTGTAGGAACTTTTGATATCCTATAGAGAATGAACATGGAGCCTATCGATTTACCTTACCCCCATAGTTGAGTCACATTCATGATGTTTTCTATGTTTTACGTCTTAAGAAATATTTTCTTGATAATAAACACATTTTAAACTAGAACGCTTTGCAAGTATAAGAATCTAACATAATAATAATAGAGCCATACAAAGTATTGGAGAGGCACCAATACTAATTATATAATAGAGAGGTTGATCAATTCAAGGTATATTGGGATCAATATGGTGAAGGAAGTGAAACTTGGGAGGACATTGAAGAAATGAAAAACATGTTTCCATTTTTATTTTAAAATTTATAATCTTAATCAAACAATTTTAGTGCATTGGAATAATGCAAAATTTAAGGGGAGGAAGATGCCATGAGCTCTCTTCCTACACAGTGGACTTGTGCTCATAATTTAAGTGGATTTGGACCTCATTTAGTTAGAATAAGTTGATTATCAAGATAATTTAACTTTTGTGTTGATTTCAAAAGTCTATCAAATTATCGATGGAAAATCACAAAAGGAAGGTATGATTTAAATAAAGTTATTTACTTTCATATAAATGTATATATGCAATGTTGTCATGATCTATAATTGTGAACAAGGGAAATTTAATGAGATGAATGGATTAATATTAGACAAACACTTTTATTAGTTCAATAATATTAGATAAATACATCAAAGGCTATTTTGAATTAATAAAATGAACTTTTCTTTTCTATTATTAATTCTAATAACTTTCAAATAAATTGTCATAAATAATTTAAGTTTATTAAACTATTAATAATTCATTTTATACCTATTAAATCCTATGAATAAACTAACAATACTAAATAAGATTATTCTAACCTAAGACTACTCTAAATTCACCATGTAAGCCATGGATTAAGGCATGTAAACTATCACTCTTACCATACCACATGCATGAGGGAACAATCATTAAACTTTGAGTTTTAAGAATATCTTTCTTTCAGTTTGAATTTAACCACTCCTAGTTTGGATTGACCCACTCCACATCCCTAATTTATATGTTCCACCTCCCTTAGTCATCGCCCACCTTAACTTATGCTTTGGCCATGCAAATGGAGGGATCATTTCCACGTCGACTACCACATAAGAGTTAGTTTAAGCCAATTAGAGCATCATTTGAATAGAGAGTCCAGAGAAGGAAAAATGTCATAAAAAAAAAAAAGGTTATAAAGATGAGATCAATACCTTATTGAAGGAGGGAAAATAAATAGAGAGAGGAGATCGATGCCTTATTGAAGGAAGGAAAAAGAATAGATGGAGGAGATCGATGCAAAAGTGAAGGAGGAAAAAGAGAAATGTAGAAGTGAACGGGGAAAAAAAGGAAAGTGTAGAAGAAAGAGGATGGATTCATATAAAAAGGTTGATAAAAGAGAAGTGACAAGGAGAATAGAAGTTTGAAGAGCAGCTATTTCAATTCAAGTAGAACCACCTTCTAATTTAGTCAAGGATTTTATTAGCACTAGGTAAATATAATATTTTGTTTTAAATTGTAGGGTAAAAATAATATTTTATTTAATTGTATGGTAAATATAATATTTTATTTAAATGGTAAGGAAAATACAATATTTTTATTTAATTCAATTATTTAAAAGGAAAATATAGTGTTTCTTTTTCACATTTACAATACCCTGTAATATATGTAAGTACATAATGTTACATGATTGATTGGACAAGGGACAAAATTTTTATTAGGTAGATATATTACGAGTATACATTATTAAAAAAATTATATGTTACCTATATTTTCAATTTTAATATTTGTTATAATCTGTAAGGAAATAATTTATGAAATTCATAAGTTATAACTAGAATGATATTCTATTCAGAATTTCATTATGTTACTTGAAATAATTTTAAATTTCATAATTTCTATAATTTGAAGTTATTTTACAATGAATTCCATAGATATTCATTATAATTGATTTTATAATTGTATACGTAGAAGACTATTGAAATTGTTTATAATTATAATTGCGTAATTGGAAAAAAAATATTAAGAGATTAATCATTTTATATTTTGGAATACTATTATAATGCATTTTTAAAAATGTTATATTAATTTACATTGTTCCTATAAATGGTTTAAAAATATATTTTTGTCTCATTCTCTATTGGAAAATTAGAATCTTATTTTATCATCATTAAAAATAGTATGATAACATATATTCTTCATTTAGGGTTTAAGCCTCAATTTCAAATATCCCTTTCAAATGTATAAAGGATTTGTTTAAATTTAATTTCAATAAACTCCTTGTGTATAGGTTAATGTTTTTGGAATAGTTTACCTAATATATTAAAGATACAATTGTCCAAAATAACATTGTTGAAGATCAACATAAGGACTAAACTAGAACATTATGTTACAAATTTATTTTCTACCTTCCTACTCAAGAATTTGGTTTTGAAATATAATGCATTAATTTATTTCAAGTATTTTTTACTTTTCAAATCTCAAACATAGACCAAGAATTTAAGGTTAAAAAAATACACATCATTTGGTATTAAGCAATGCCTCTGGGTCATGTTTATGGGTAAGGCCATTGTACTTGAGTTATTGCATCCATAGCCTAACACAATTGCAACAATGACATTTAGGCATCATCCCTATAAATTTTTAAGGAGAAATAAGGACCATGTATGTAATTAAGACCAAGGGGTGGGATAATCCCTCTTTGTCAAATAACTTTAATTCAGATAAAGAAACAACTTCAATTACCTTAAATGATTCTAACTTGTTAACTTATGAAACATAAATGGAGAAAGTACATTTCTTACTCAGAACTTGATGTCACTAAAAAGGAGCAATTAAAACCTAAATTGAGTGTGTTAAACTAGTTAATATTAAGAAACCACCGACCATATGGCTCTTAAATAATGAAACTTTGGCAACAATAATTGTAAGGATTAGGTTGATTAAATCAGTGGCCAAAAATATTGTTGATGTAAATAAAAAGTAGAAAGGGGATGTAGCTGCAAATGTTATTTTTTTTCTTGTTAATATTTAGGGCTAGTTTAGTTAAACAAGTATTCAATCACTTAATTTGATAATTTTTTGATCCCACTTGGGTTGCAATCACACATGAAGTATCTAGAAAACTAAGCCCTAAAAAGGGATACATACTTAGACCTACAGTTTACATAAAATATAGAATAGAAAATAAAACTACATGCATACTACACCTTGATCCTATTCGGAAGCAGGTATGTAGGTAGTATGGAAAGCAAAGGATTATTCTAGAATTGAGGTGAATAGGATGGGGTTTGCAGTTGTATGCTAAACAAGATTAAATATAAATCAAAAGGCAAGATGATTATAATAAGACCTTAGTTAGATTAACAAATCAAATATTATAATTTTATGATAAAATCGGAAGGATCCTAATTGGATTGCCATAGTTCCTGAGGCTTTAGGCTAGATTTTGAGATAGAATGTGATTATTTGATATATTTTTTATACTCCTATCGTGATGACCTCATTTATTATCTATCATATATGAGTGGTGAGTATTGACCAATTGAGGATCTGGTTAATCTCGATGAGTCAAGGCTCTAGCCAAAGCATAACCTATTCATGTGTAGATGCCTAACCTATACAGTTAGATGCTTTCCCATTTGGAAAAGGAATGAATAACCTGTATGGTTATAATCATTGCCTATTTGGCAAAGAATATTACATGGATAACCAATATGGATAGATGCTTTCCTGATTGGCAAAGGATATTTGATAGGATATACTATACCCAAGTTATATTCACAGACAAACATTATTTAAATTAAAAAAATTATGTATTTTAGGAATCTAGGAAGTGTGTCTCTAAAATCATTGCAAGAAACATTTATCTTGTACATAAAATAAATACTTCATTTAAAGAGATTCCAATGGCATCCATAGTTTTGAAGCTAAAAACATTTTATGAATAGACAAAATAAAAAATCGAATCAGCTCAAAATTATAGCGGTTCCAAACCCCATAGCATTTTTCCACCTCTTTGAATAGGGGATTTGAAGCAAAATATAGCCAATCAACCTTATGATATGAATTTAATGTCCAAAATGGATCCACTTGTCATGAAAAAAGCATCATATTTACTTCAAATTTAGTGATTTTTAAAGCTTTTCAAGGATTTACATTTCTATTTGTATTTTCCTTTAAATTTAGAACCTTTAGAAATGTACCTAATTAAGAACCAAAGATTCTTTATCATGTAATATAATAATAAATGTGTATATGTAAAATTAAAATATATAATTATGTAATAATAATACTTTATTTTATAATATAATATAATTTATTATAATATATTATATATTTTTACTATTATATATATATATATATAATATAATATAATATCATATTAATAATATATAATATCATATCATATAAATATAACCAAATATTATATATTAATGAGATAATAATATAATAGTCAAGTGGGTATTTGTAGAACAAAAGAGTGTAAATTGGTAGTCTATCACATTCCAATTTCATGATTGTTGACCTTGCCTCACATTTTGATCACAAATATTAAAAACATAAATATGATATTTTTGTGAATGTGACAATGAAAAATAAGGTTGTATGTTTATTCATATGGTGTGTAAATGCACTATGTGGGGAGGAAAAATTTTATTTTACGATGAAATTAAGCAATGATGAATTGGTCGGGAAGAGTAATCCCATATAAAAAATGCAAGTGGTGAAATATATCAATCTATGCTAAGTGGTGATGGTGAAGGGCAAGGATAAGGTATTTCAATGAGAGACTCAAAGAAGCCCAAGAAAATCCATGTATAGAGTTTAATAATAGGTCACATTTGATAATGCAATTTATAGCTTCCATTGAACTATTTCAATTACCTAATTCATGATTGAAACATGTGTTAGATATCTGATGACAATTTTTAAAAACATTGATAATGCACCATGCATATATTTAGACTAGTATAAAGCTACATACACAAAAAATATAATTGTGTTAACTAGATAAAACCTAATTAGACAACTAGAAAACTGATTAGACAAAAATTGATAGAAAATTCTTCAATGAAATATGTCTTTTGTATAATTTAATTGAGTGATACACGATGCCAGACACACACACAATTTTCTATTTTCAATCTTAGTGACTTTAACAATAGGTATCATATGCCTAAAAAAAGTAGTTATTTCTCTTAATTTGGTGGATGAAATAAAGGAAAAAAAATGTGAGGACTAAAAGCAAAACCAAATTTGGATATTATATTAGATAAGGGTTCAAATAGATACTAATTTCTACCTAATTTTTGTAAACACAATAACAGTTTCATCACTAACTGATGACCACTCACCCCATCTCAGCTTTTATGCACATAATGGTAAGCAAAAATAATCATATATTTATGGTGCATGTGATGGTACAGAATGAGATTATGTGTTCCTTAATACGATGTGGCAATACGAAAAATGCAATCGGTCAAAGATTTCAAGGTGAGTTAGGTGGTGATGGTAAGGGGCAACGATAGGGTATTTCATGTGATATTAGACACCATAGCCCATATCATACAATAGGCCTATATTTAGGACAACTAGTAAATTTATATGAATTTCACACATTGACATAGGATATGTAGCCTACAAGGTGAAAACATCTTTGATTGGTCAGTTTCTATTGTTAAGAATCAAGAAAGACATCATGAGCACTATTTTGATTGTGACAAGGCTCCAAGTCTGATGACTAGATCTAATCCATATTATAATATTTTTTATATGTGTTGACAAGACATTTAAGAGAAAAATTCTATATTGTTTCTTATGTTCATCTATGCTAAAAATATATTAACATTTTAGTAATTAAATTAGGTTTAACTACATACAAAAACACCAAACTAAAAATCCTAGAAGAAAGGATGAGACAATAAATAATATACAAGGGGTGAGAGATTTCGACATGTACAAGGTGGTGATGGTACAAGGCTATAACATGGTATTTCAAGTGATACCATATTGCGTGATCCCCATATTATACACCAAATCCAAATTTAGGTTGGTGGTTGTCTTTACATTACTTCCATCACCTATTTCAAAGGGGTTTGTTATTTTCAGGATGGTAACATTTTTGTTTTGTCATTTTCAATTGTTGAAGGTGGACAAGGATGTCATGAGAGTTTATTTAATTGAAACAAGACTCAACATTTGATACGTATATCAAATCAATGAACAAGGTTGTTAGTAGGTAGACAAGACATTACGGTCCTAAAGTATATCCTATTGTTTCCATTCATGCATGTTGGCAATATAATAACACATGAAAACTAAAAATTGCATTCCTTTTGATGTTCCTTGCACCATTGAGGAAACTACTAATATATATAATTTAACATCTTTAATATATCTATAACAATAAAACATATCATATTAAATAATTAAAAAAATTTACTTCAATAATTTAAATCTTTATGATGGTGAGGTATAAGAAATTTCAAATGTTAAATTCACAAGTTATTAAAATGACCAATTATTTTGGTAAAATAATTGAAAGTTTTTGTACACTTATTATATCCCTAATGGCATAAGGGACACTCATTTTTATTTTAGTGAATCTTAAAATACCATTGTTATGCTTACACTGCAACTCTTTAATATCCTAAAGACCTTATTCAATAGAGGCCACACAAATTTTAAAAACATGATCATTATCATTTACATTTACTATTTCATGTTGAGGCATTGGTCATATTGAGATGCTTACATCTCCTTCATTCCTAACGTCATGGATGTGGTTAAGAGAAACCAATAAATTCACATTTTTATTCCAATCATACATTATTTAGAATTAATCCATCTCGAATTATATATTATTTGGATGAAATGTATCATAGATTAAAGGCCAAGTTGATGATGAGTGACCAAAAAATAGCATATCTGGCCTTCTTGTAGGATAACATTTTGAATGTTATCTCACTCCATAAAAAAAGGGGAGAATGGATGTCACGATGGAAATATTTATAAGGAGGATAATGTTTTGAATATTATCTCACTCCATCATTTATTACTTTATTTTGAAATGTGGGAGACTAAACTATAGCAGACAACCCTGATACTAAAACACAACACATTTTATTTGTAAAAATCAAAGTAAAGAAATAAATATAAACACATAAATTTAGAGGAAGATATACAAAACAAATACAACTATTGAAAAATAATTCTGCACACATAAAAGCTTCAAAAAAATGAATATTTTTGTTAATTAAAACATATAATAGGTACAGTTGTACATAAATTGCATATACAAATGGTATGTCCTCTGTGAAGGATCTTACTATAAAAAGGCTCCTTCTATCTCTTTCTATATTGTTCTTTTATTTTGTATAGGGTAGAAGGCAATTGAGATAAAAACAATGAATAAATATGAGATGCAACTCACATGAACTAAACTGGACAACAAATAAAAATATCAAAGGAAAACCCATGATACAAAACAAAATAGGGTAGACCAAATATTTTGTCAATAAATGCCCAACTGTACAAAATTAATATATCTAATACTCCCCCTTAAATTGAAATTCTAGGGATCAATAAAATGTGTAACCTATCTTCAGAGCCTGTCTATGAAGCATCGTCTTTAGAGCATTCAGCTTTGGAGTACATCTTTGGCTCATCCATCTTCACAGCACTTCTTCATAGCATGTCTTTGGAGCACATCTTTGGAGAATCCATCTTTGGAGCACATCTTCAGAGCATGTCTTTGGAGCACATATTTATAGAATCCATATTGGTATGATAAAAAACTCCTAAACAACTTCATAAATACTGAAATCAGTGTTTTTTTAGTGGTGAATCTTTGTTAATCTATGAATATTCCATTTTTTGAACTCAACATTTGGTGATTTTTGTAGAATGATCAATAGGGTGGGATTACCTAAATTTTCAAGGTCAAATTTAATTTTGAGAAAGGTTCACTTACATTTGAATATAAATTTCCTCCTATAAATATAATTCATTGGTATCTCGAAATCCAATCTTGATTTACCACATACTATCGAGTGACTTTAAGAATTTTTCTAGTGGTTTGTATTTCAATTCCTAAGAGGGATTCAATAATCAATAGTTTAGCTTCTAGATCAAGGTGGGAAACATTTTTATACAATATAATTTTTAGTATTTTTAAATAGTTAATACATTTATTACTCTTGAAGTATCATGATGGCAATTAAACATGAGGGTAGTTTGTAGGCATTTGACTACATTCTTAAAGTTTAGGCACCTAACTACATCCTATCATCATCCAACTATAACTTGATATTTATAAATAGATGATAGTAGGTATTAGGTAGATGCTTATAGTCTACAGGTGACAACCAAAGCTCACTCGTAGTTTATGGGTGATGACCAGTAGTTTTTGGATGATCATTGATATTTTTCTAGCATGTGTCTATAAATCATAGACATCTGTAACATTTTATGGGTGACCACTAATAGTTTATGGATGAAATTCAATTGTCTATAGGTGACCTCTAATAGTCTACAAGTGACTGCTAGTAGTCTATAAGTGACCACCAATGGTCTATGAATGACTACCAATAATCTATGGGTGACCACCAAAATTCTTTGGGATACTACCAAAAGTCTGTAGGTGATTGCCAATAAATTGAAAATGATTACTAGTAGTCTTTGGACCACCGTCAGTAGTTTGCAAGTAGTCACGCATAGCCTACTAGCTAGTGCTAGTATTAGTAGGTTATAGGTAGTCACTAGCAACCATTGGGTGGTCCATTTTAGATTACATGCAAATGAGGTCATTCCTTGGACATTCACCATCATGTTTGATTTTAATCATGGTTACTTGTTCATCAGTCAAGTGTCTTTATTTATTATCAAGCATCTTCATTTTATTGTTAATCCTCTTTTGTCTATGGCTTTTCAAGCTAGATAATATGGCATCTACTAAAAACGTTAAGGCCTCCAAGAAAGTTAAAAAATAAAATAACTTATTATCTTATTTTAGCTAGTCACTAGACATAAGGACTATATTTTCATTTAACTAGTGCTTTTTATTCATTGTGTTGTGTTAAATAATAATTAAAATGTCTTAGACTGGTTTGCATGCATAACCTACTTATTCCTCTTTTGAATAATTATCTACACAATAACACATACTTGGACATAAATTTAAAATGCCAAACAAAAGTATTAACTCATAGAATATCATTTTTTAATTAATTAAATATTATTTTCAAGATTCAATAATAATGAAAATTCTTACAATAATATTGCATGCATAACCCATTGATAAATGTATCGAACATCAACATATCCTTGAACTGGAAATACTTGTGAATGAAATGCCAAACGAAGGTACTATATTATAAATATTATTTTATTTAATGCTTTTTATTTAATTGTAATTTAGTATTGGCATTTATTCAAAAAAATGTCACACAATTTTTTTGCATGTAAAATTTAATGATAAAAATATTCTAGACTTGTATAACAATTTTGAAAATATACCTCTCTAAAAACAAGCCACTTATATATAAATACCCACTATCCCATTGAATTAAAGCAAATAAATATAACACATCATAACTAGTGGTGTAATTGATGAGTTTGCAATACCAAATGAGAGATCTGCTCACTGAACACAATCTTAGATGAGACTGCTATGGAGCCAAAACAATCTTCAATTGAAAAAATCACAAAAAAAATCAGTCAGAAATAAATACTCACTATCACATTACATTCAAGGAAATAGATATATCACATCATAAGTAGTGGCGATGATGATGAGTTCCCACCACTGAATGAGAGATCTACTCACCCAACATAATCTTTAGATGAAACTACTACACAACAAAAATAATTTGTAGTCGAAAAAGGCACAATAGAAACTATGTAGAACAATAAAATACATGGATAATTAGAACGCTATGTTAGTATGAGTGAGCAACTAAATACCTATTTATTGAACTTGTACAGCCATAAAATAGTAATGACATATCAACAAAATGTAAATGTGCAATATATAGTTAGAAACTTGGTAAGGACAATAAAATTCAACTCAAGTATGACATAATTGAAAAAAAATTGTAGAAAAATATATGAGTCAATAAAAGACAAAGATGGAAATATCAAAAAAAAAATAGTTAGAAGGAAAAATGAAGAAGAGTGCATGCATCAATATTATGAAACAGAGTATCAAAAACATTAGAAACATCAATGGAACCTCATTAAGAAAGAAGGAATAAGTAAATCTCAATTTGGAAAAGTTGCTCAGCCTAATTTGCTTGCCAAAAATATATAGTTTTTAAGTATATATCACATTCTGAAAAGAGGAAGACCAATCTCTAATTTTTTAGATTACAAGATTTTATTTTAGCAGATTGGAATGCACAACATTCCACATTGACATTAGTCTTATACCAGTTCTTGGGAGATGGCAAAATGGCTCACAATGATTGAAAAGGAAGATTTGAAAGAAAAATTAAAATCAACAAAGTTCATATCACTATCCATTTATGAGATAATAGTAGTTGACAACACACCATAGGTATGCATGACTGTATATACATTTTACAATCATTCAAGGCAACCTCACCTTTTATCTATACATAAAATAACTGAAAATTGTAATGTTGAAAACTTTTACAAATTGATTATTTCTAATTTGATGGATATTGCAAGGATGAGTTACCATGATA
>JARHVA010005961.1:152500-210000 GCA_037957365.1 Torreya grandis | reverse complement strand
GTGTAATTAGAATTTATTTTATAATGAATTCCATAGACATTCGTTATAATTGATTTTATATTTGTATACGTAGAAGACTATCAAAAAAATATATAATTATAATTACGTAGTTGAAAAAAAATTATTAAGAGATTGATCATCTTATATTTTTTAATACTATTATAATGGATTTTAAAAATCATTATATTAATTCACATTGTTCCTAAAAACGGTTGAAAACTATATTTTTGTCTCATTCTCTATGGGAAAATTAAAATCTTCTTTTATCATCATTAAAAATAGTATGATAACATATATTCTTCATTTATGGTTTAACCCTCAATTTCAAATATCCCTTTAAAATGTATAAAGGATTCCTTTAAATTCAAGTTCAATAAACTCGTTGTTATAAATTATTGTTTTTATAAAATTTTATCTAAATAGATTAAAGATACAATTTTCGAAAACAACATTGTTGAAGATCAACATAAGGACTAAACTAGAAGACCATGTTATAGGTTTATTTTATACCTTCCTACTCAAGAATTTACTATTGAAATACATTGTAGTAATTTATTCCAAGTATTATTTACTTTTTAAATATCAAAATTTGACCAAGAATATAAGTTTGAAAAAAATTATGTAGCATTTGGTATTAAGCAGTGCCTCTGGTCCACATATATGGGTAAGGCCATCATGTTTGAGCTACTACATACATAGCCTAACATACATACAATAATGATGTCTGGGCAACATCCCTATAAACTATCAAGGAGAAATAATGACCATGTCATGTCATTAAGACGAAAGGGTGGGATATATCTCTTGGTAAAACAACACTAATTAACATAAGAAAATAAATTGAAATACCTTAAATGATTTTGACTTGTAAACTTGTGAAATAGAAATGGAGAAAGTACATTTCTTACTCAAAACTCGATATCACTAAAAAGAAAGAATAAAAACCAAGATTGAGAGTGTTAAACTAGTTATTATCAAGAAACCACCAACCATATGGCTCTCAAATAATAAATATTTGGTAATAACAATTATAAGGATTAAGTTGATTAAAGCAAGGATCAAAAACATTATTGATGTAAATAAAAGGAAGAAAGGAGATGTATCTTGCAAATGGTCTTTTTTTTCATGTAAAGATTTAGGGTTAGCTTAGTTAAACTAGTATTTAGTCACTTAATCTAATACTTTTATGCTCCTATTTAGGTAGCAATCACAAAAAAACTATCAGGGGAGCTATGCCTTAGAAATAAATGAATACCTAGACCTATAGTTTAAATGAAACTTAGAATATAAAATAGAACTACATTCATACTACATCTTGGTCTTATTTAGAAGTAGGTATGTAGGTAGTCTAGGAAGTGAAGGATCCTTCCAGAATATAGGTGAATAGAATGGGATTTGGGATTGTATGCTAAACAAGATTAAAATTAAATGAAAAGGTAAGATAATTATAATAAGATGCTAGTTAGATCAGCAAAGCAAAGATAAGAATTCTATGATAAAATTATTAGGAACTTGGTTGGATCATTGTAGTTTTTAAAGCTTTAGGCAAAATTCTAAGGTGAAATGTGACTATTTGATATATGTTTTATACTCTTGTCATGGTATCCTTGATTATTTTCTAGTATATATGAGTGGTGAATAGTGAGTGACTTAGAATCGAATTGGTCATGATGAGTCAAGTCTCTAGATAGAGCATAACCTACTCATGTGTATATCCCTAACCCATATGGTTAGATGCTTGTACATTTTTCAAAGGAATGCCTAACCTTTATGATTAGAATGATTTCCCATTTGGCAAAGAATATTATATGCTTAACCTGTATGACTAGATGATTGCCTAGTTGGAAAAGGATATCTGATAGGGTATAGTATACCTGAGTTATATTCATCGACAAATCTTAATTAAACAAAAAAAATTATATATTTTAGGATTCTAGGAAGTGTGTCTCTATATTGTGGTATCAGAGCTTGGGTTTGAAAGCTAAGCCTTAAACCTATTGTGACATATGCTTAGTAAAATATTAATTATTTATTATAGCTTGTTTAGACAATTCAAAACTATGGGAAACTAATTTGGTTAAAATTGGTTGTTTAGACATGGTTTGTGGAAAAAAATTTAAAAAGTGAAAATGAAAATAAATAAAGAACAAGGGTAAAATGGAACATCCCTACACTTCAAAAGAACCCATTTATGTTTCTGACTTGGATATACTAGCTGTAATCTAAAGTAAACTCAAACCTTTGAAAGTGGAGTTAGTTAAAATAAAACAAACTATGATTGAACCTATAATCAAACATCCATTTAAGAGTCCCTCATCAATAAGATATTTTCTCTTTGGAATGGGTTTTGATGCACCTTACATAAGCCTTGAAGTATTTAAGGAATATAACTGATGCCACCAATATGTGGTTCACTCAGAAGATGAAGTTTTCAAAAAAATGAAAATGAATGAAGAAGATTCTGTTTAGAAGAATTTTGAATCAATGCTATACTAACATCTATATGTTATAGTCATAAAGCTTATCCTCTATAAATCTACAAACTCTATGTAATAAAAATATTAATGAGATTATCAAATGCTTACTTTTTGTCAACCCTATGTATAACTATGATCAATAATAACATGTATGAGAAAAAATAGAGTTATCTAAAAGAGAGTTATGTTATCAATTATATTTAATGAAAACTTAAGGGATTATGTTATTTCTATCAGGAAACAAAATGGTAAGAATTAGATGATCAACTATGAATCAAATGGAAAATGTGAGATACGTAGAACCTAATAATGAAAATGTTGAGGAATAAGTTTCAAAAAATAGAGAATTGGGTATAGAATCCCTCACCAATTTGTTGATCAAGTAAATAAATAAAATGGACTCACTTGAGTAGGTGATTAACAATATTAAGTCAAGGCAAGAAGATATAGAAAACATAATGGAGCCTAACCTTGAAAATTTACTTGAAGAAGATCCACCACCAGTGAATGAAATAGAGATTGTAACTCCCAAAATTTAAGTTCCATTTTCTGAGCTAATCAGGGATTTGAAGAAGATTTTAACCCCTAAGTTCTATGTGAAATAGTTAGGTGAAGGAGATAATAATTGGATAAAAAAATATGGATAAGTACTTTGAATTAAAAATATACAATGATGAAACTAAGGTGTTGTGGGTATCCTACCAACTAGTAGGAGGCAGCTAGCTAGTGGACTAACATGAAGGAATTAAATGGAATAACTAAATAAAATTTGACTTGGGATTAGTTTGACCACCATTTCAAGAAGAGATGGTTACCCTAGTTATTTTTTAATGAGAAGATGATTGAATTTCAAAAACTAAGGCAAGGAGGTATGTCAGTCCAATAGTATTAGGATAGATTCACCAACTTACTTAAATATGTGCCCATGTACTATAAGGATGAAAAAGGTTATTCTAGAAAGTTTATGCTAGGATCAAATGCAAACATAGGAGCAAAAGTAGATGTACATGAACCTGAGAACATGAATGAAGTTCTAGAAAAATATCTTAAATAGGAATGGAAGTTATATGCCCTAACTATGGTAAGACAAAACCTTAACAATAATATAAAAAAGCCTTTAAAAGAAAATAATATTTCAAGAGAGAGCAAGTTGTAGTTAAAGACCCAAGAATAAATCCAATAGGCATAACACCCCCACCAAATCAAAATTAGAGAAATAATTTTGGAAGGTAAAACAACAAGGGAGGAGATAATAACAATAATGATCAAAGGAATTACAGTCACCCCATGTATCCTCCATGGATTTCAAGTTGAATAAATGATGCCCTAAAGAACCTAGTACCAAAAGGGCTGCTAGGAGGATATTTTGCTTGTGGAGGAAATCACTTTGCCGAAAAGTGTCTAAGGATGCAGGGAAAAATAAGGCCTATCAACTTTAGAGGGGACCATAACAAAAGATCAATGTTATAGTAAGGAGTCACCAAATTAGATACCAAAATGCGTCAGTTGAAGCTACAGGTATATTATTGGGTAAACCCATTTCAAGTTTCATAGATACCAGTTCATCAGAAAGTTTTATTTCTCCAAAATTAGTAATAAAAATGTTTCTCCTCGTGAATCACATGAATTCATCATGGATAGTCAAGTATGGAGATAAAATAATCAAAGAAATGTCTTAGTGTCTACCCAATAAAAAAATACAATTTATAGATTTTGAGATAATCTTAGACCTATTAGTAGCACCCTTAGGATCCTATGACGTGATAATAGGAATGATTTGACTCACCAAGAACCAAGCTGAAATAGACTGTTATAGTAAGTTGGTTAGGTGTTTTAACAATGAGGGGATATAGGTCACGATTCAAGGGGATCATAGGCCCATAAGATTAGAAACCATATCAGCTATGCAACTAAATGAGAGAAGGAATGAAGCTCAAATTCTCATGGTAGTCATAGATGATAAGGATGAAAGCAAAGATGAACCAACCCTTGAAAGGTATCAATTTATAAGGGAATTTGAAAATGTGTCCACTGAAGAATTACTTGGAATGCCCCCTAAGAGAGATTTTGATTTCTCAATTGATATTTTACCCAAAGCTAAGCCCGTTTATAAAGCACCCTACATAATGAACACAATTGAGCTGATAGATCTTAAAATTTATCTAGGGGAATTCTTAAGTAAATAATTGATTAGACTAAGTGTGTCTGCTTGGGGAGTACTAGTCTTATTTATTAAAAAGAAAGATATAACTCTAAGATTATGTATTGATTATAATATGTTGAATAAGTTCATGATTAAATATAGATTTACCCTACCTCATATAGAAGACAATTTTGAGAAAATGAAAGGAGTGACAGTTTTCTCTAAGATAGACCTTCAATCAGGGTATCATTAGCGAAGAATTAAGGAGGAGGATATTCCAAAAACTACATTCAAGACCAGATATGGACACTATGATTTGATTGTGGTACCATTTAGGGTAACAAATGATCCTTCATAATTTATGAGCTTAATAAACAATGTGTTACATAGTTACATACATAAGTTCATCTTTGTGTTCATAGATGACATTTTTATTTAATCTAAGAATAAAGAAGAAAATTTATCACATCTTCAATTGGTTCTTCAAAGGTTAAGAGAACTTAAACTATATGGTAACTTGTCAAAATATGTGTTATTTAAGAAGGAAATCCACTATCTAGGCCACATCATATCCAAAGAAGGAATTGCAGTAGATCCATATAAGATAAAGGCAATAATAAATTGGCCAATCCCTAAGAACATATTAGAAGTAAGGAGTTTCATGGGGATAGCAAGATATTATAGGAGATATGTTGAATGTTTTTCTCGGATTTCCAACTTGATTATGTCATTGAAAAGGAAAGGTAAGAAGTTTATATGGACATAGTAGTGTGATAAATATTTCTAGATTCTGAAGGAAAAGTTGATGATGACACCCATCTTGAGGGTACCCAATCCAAGTGGACATTTTATGGTTGTGACAGATGCATCCATTGAAGGATTAGGAGGAGTAATCATTCATAATGATGGTGTAATATCATGAGTCTAGGAAATCAGAAACCCATGAAGTATATTATGTGCCTCATGATTTAGAATTGGATGCAAT
The DNA here is from genome assembly GCA_037957365.1 of Torreya grandis. Classification (NCBI taxonomy): domain Eukaryota; kingdom Viridiplantae; phylum Streptophyta; class Pinopsida; order Cupressales; family Taxaceae; genus Torreya; species Torreya grandis. The sequence continues at coordinate 204,395 of JARHVA010005961.1, read as the reverse complement.
TATTCATGTATTACAAAAGTGAAGACATTTCCTTGTTGGGAAACCTTTTGAAATAAAAACTAACCATCAAGAACTAAGGTACATTCGCTCAACCCAATCTAAATGCTAGGTAAAAATGGTGGATGGAGTTCTTAAGTGAGCCTGATTTTTAAATTGAGTATATCAAGGGAAAAGAGAATAGGTTTGATGATGATTCAAGTAGGAGAAGACACTTGATGAATATAAGAACACTTACATTTAATCTAAAAGGGAAAATATTGGATGGCCAAAATAAAGATCTTTGGTATAATCATGTGAAAATAATGATAGAATAAAATGCAAAAGACCCAAAAACTAAAGGATATACCTTAGATGGTGAAGGTTTTCTTCAGTTAAGAATAGGATCTATGTTCAAAATGTATAAGACTTAAATAAGATAATTTTGACTGAATCTCATGATGCAACCTCTTCAAGTCATGCAGGGGTAAACAAACTATATGTTGATCTTAAGAAACTATACTTTTGATAAGGGATGGAAAGAGATATAGTATTATATGTATCACAATTCTTGGAATTTTAGATGGTTAAAGTAAAACACCATCATATTTTAGGACTTTTATATTTGCACAACATTCCACAATATAAATGGCAAGTTTTCAATATATATTTCATACAAGGATTACCTATGACACCCTAAAAACATGATGTCATTATGGTGATAATCACAATCTTAGTAATGTGGTGCATATCATACCTGAGAACTTGACTTATGATGCACCAAACTTAGCCAACCAATTTGTGTAGGAAGTGGTTAGATTATACAGAGTTTTAGAGATGATCATATCATATAGAGATTTTAGGTCTAATTCAGGGTTTTGGATGACCCTACAGTTAGCATTAGGTACACAATTGAAATTTAGCTCCATATTTCATCCTGAGATGGATGGACAAACCAAAAGGACAAATCAGGTTGTAGAAAACCTCTTAAAGATGTACTATGTAGATTACCAAGCCAAATGGGAAGCTTATCTCTCATTGGTATAATTTTCCTATAATAATTTATTTCAAACATCTTTAGGTATTACTCCTTTTGAGACTCTATATGGGATAAGTTGTCGAACACCACTTAGCTAGGATAACATTGAGGACAAAATATTAGTTAGTCCTAAATTGTTGAAAGACCTAGAGGAATAGGTGAATGTTATAAGGCAAAAGTTGAATGAATCATTAGATAGACAAATGAGCTATACCAATTGGAAGACAACATAGAGAGAATTCTTGATTGGTGATAAGGTGTTTTTAAGGGTCAGACCACACAAAAGTTCCATAACCTTTGGGAAAATGGTGAAGTTATCTCTTTACTTTTTCAGAACTTTTGAGATCCTAGAGAGAATCAACATGGAGCCTATCGATTTACCTTACCCCCATAGTTGAGTCACATTCATGATGTCTTCCAGGTGTTACTTCTTAAGCAATATGTGCCTGATAATAAACACATTTTAAACTAGAATGCTTTGTAGGTCTAAGAATCTGATAGAATAAAAATAGAGCCATATAAAGTGTTGGAGAGGAACAAGTACTAATTACAAAATAGAGAGGTTGATCAATTCAAATTACATTGGGATCAATATGGTGAAGGAAGTGAAACTTGGGAGGACATTAAAGAAATAAAAAACATGTTTCCATTTTTATTTTAAAGTTTATGATCTTAATTAAACTTTTGTAGTTCATTGGGATAGTGCACAATTTAATGAGAGGAGGATGTCATGACCTCTCTTCCTACACAGTGGAATCATGCTCATAATTTAAGTGGATTTGGACCTCATTTAGTCAAAATAAGTTGATTATCAGGATAATTTAACTTTTGTGTTGATTTCAAAAGTCTATCAGATCATCGATGGGAAATCATGAAAGCAAGGTATGATTTAAATAAAGTTATTTCCTTTCGTATAAATGTATATATGCAATGTTGTCATGATATAGAATTTTGAACAAGGGAAATTTAATGAGATGAATGGATTAATATTAGACAAAAACTTTTATTATTTAAATAATATTAGATAAATAAATCAAAGGTTACTTTAAATTAATAAAATGAAGTTTTCTTTTCTATTATTAATTCTAAGAACTTTCAAATAAACTATCATAAATAATTTAAGTTTATTATATTATTTATAATTTATTTTATACCTATTATATCTTATGAATAAACTAATAATACTAAATATGATTGTTCTAACCTAAGACTGCTCCAAGTTCACCACGTAAGCCATGGATTAAGGCATGTAAACTATCACTCTTACCACACCACATGCATGTGGGAAAAATCATTAAAATTTGAGTTCTATGAATATCTTTCTTTTAGTTTGAATTTAACCACTCCACCTCCCTAAGTTTTGTGTTTCACCTCCCTTAGTCATCAACCACCTTAACTTATGCTTTGGCCATGCAAATGGAGGCATCATATCCACATTGACTACCACATAAGAGTTAGTTTAAGCCAATTAGAGCATCATTTGAATAGAGAGTCTAGAGAAGGAAAATTTTCATAAAAGAAATAAAAGGTTATAAAGAGGAGATCGATGTCTTATTGAAGGAGGGAAAAAAATAGAGGGAGGAATTCGATGTAAAGGTGAAGGAGGAAAAAGGGAAATGTAGAAATGAAGGGGGAAAAAAGGAAAACGTAGAAGAAAGAGGATGAATGCATATAAAAAGGTTGATAAAAGAGAAGTGATGAGGAGAAAAGAAGTTTGAAGAGCAGCTGTTTCAATTCAAGTAGAACCACCTTCTAACTCAGTTAAGGATTTCATTGGCACTAGGTAAATATAATATTTTATATTAAATTGTAGGGTAAAATTAATATTTTATTTAATTATATGGTAAATATAATATTTTATTTAAATGTTAAGGAAATTAAAATATTTTTATTTATTTTTATGTAAATTATTTAAAAGGAAAATATAATGCTTCTTTTTCACATTTACAATACCCTGTAGTAAATGTAATTACATAATGTTACATGATTGATTGGATGAGGGCTGAAAATTTTATTAGGTGGATATATTAAGAGTATACTTTATTAAAAAAATTATATGTTACCTATATTTTCAATTTTAATGTGTTCTAATTTGCAAGGAAATAATTTACGCAATTCATAGGTTATAACAAGAATGATATTCTATTCAGACTTTAATTATGTTACTTAGAAATAATTTTCTATCTCATAATTTGTGTAATTAGAAGTTATTTTACAATGAATTCCATAGAGATTTGTTATAATTGATTTTATGCTTGTATACGTAGAAGACTATTGAAATTATTTATAATTATAATTGCGTAGTTGGAAAAAAACCATTAAGAGATTAATCATTTTATATTTTTGAATAATATTATAATTCATTTTTAAAATTGTTATATTAAATTACATTGTTCCTAGAAATGGTTAAAAAATCTATTTTTGTCTCATTCTCTATTGGAAAATTAGAATCTTCTTGTATCATCATTAAAAATAGTATGATAACACATATTCTTCATTTAGGGTTTAATCCTCAATTTAAAATCTCCTTTTAAAATGTATAAAGGATTTGTTTAAATTTAATTTCAATAAACTCCTTGTGTATAAGTTATTATTTTTAGAATAGTTTACGTAAATAGACTAAAGATACAATTGTCCAAATTAACATTGTTGAAGATCAACATAAGGACTAAACTAGAATATCATGTAATAAATTTATTTTATACCTTCCTATTCAAGAATTTGCTTTTGAAATATAATGAATTAATTTATTTCAAGTATTTTTTACTTTTCAAATCTCAAACTTAGACCAATAATTTAAGGTTAAACAAAAGTACACATCATTCAGTATTAAGCAGTGCCTCTGGCTTATATTTATGGGTAGGGCCATTATTCTTGAGCTACTACATCTATATATTAACACGATTGCAACAATGACATCTGGGCATCATCCCTATAAATTGTTAGGGAGAAATAAGGACCAAGTATGTCACTAAGACAAACGGGTGGGATGATCCCTCTTGGTCAAATAACATTAATTAAGATAAGGGAACAAATTGAACCATGTTAAATGATTCTAACTTGTGAACTTATCAAACATAAATGGATAATGTACATTTCTTACTCTAAACTTGATATCACTAAAAACGAGTAATCAAAACCTAGATTGAGAGTGTTAAACCAATTAATATTACGAAACCACTGACCATATGGATCTTAAATAATGAAACTTTAGCAACAAAAATTATAAGGATTAGGTTGATTAAATCAAGGATCAAAAACATTGTTGATGTAAATAAATATTAGAAAGGGGATGTAGCTTGAAAATGTTCTTTTTTTTCTTGTTAAGATTTAGGTCTAGTTTACTAAAACAAGTATTCAGTCAGCTAATTTGATAATTTTTTGATCCCATTTGGGTAGAAACAAAAAGGAAGTATCTAGAACACTAAGCCCTAAAAAGGGATACATACCTAGACCTACAATTCACATAAAACTTAGAATAGAATATAAAACTATGTGCATACTACATATTGATACTATTTGGAAGTAGGTATGTAGGAAGTCTGGAAAGTTAAGGATGGTTCTAGAATGTAGGTGAATATGATGGGTTTTGGGGTTGTTTGCTAAACAAGATTAAAGTTAAATAAAAAATCAAGATAATTATAATAAGACCTTAGTTAGATAAACAAAGCAAATATTATAATTCTATGATAAACTCAGAAGGATCCCAGTTGGATTGTCATAATTCCTAAGGCTGTAGGCTAATTTTTTAGATAGAATATTATTATTTGTTATATTTTTAATACTCCTATCATGATTATCTCATTACTTATCCAAAAAATATGAATGGTGAACAGTGAGCTATTGAGGATCTAGTTGATCCGAATGAGTCAAGTCTCTAACCAAAGCATAACCTACTCATGTGTAGATGCCTAACCGATACGGTTAGATGCTTGTCCATTTGGAAAATGAATGCCTAACCTATATGGTTATAATGATTTCCTATTTGGCAAAGAATATTATATGTCTATCTTATATGGAAAGATGTTTCCCCAATTGGCAAAGGATATCTTATAGGATATATTATACCCAGTTTATATTCATATACAAACATTAATTAAAAAATAAAATTATGTGTTTTAGGACTCTATGAAGTGTGTCTCTACAATAATTGCAATAAACATTTATCTTTTACATAAAATAAATACTTCATTTAAAGATATTCCAATGGCATCCATAGATTTGAAGCTGAAAACATTTTGTGAATCGACAAAATAGAAAATAAAATCAACTTAAAATTACAGTGGTTTCAAACCCTGTAGCATTTTTCCACCTCTTTATATAGTAGATTTGAAGCAAAATCTAGCTGATCAACCCTATGATATGTATTTAATGTCCAAAATGGATCCACCTATCATGAAAAAAGCATCATAATTACTTCAAATTTAGTGATTTTTTAAAGCTTTTCAAGGATTTAGATTTTTGTTTATATTTTCCATTAAATTTAGAACCTTCAAAAATGTACCTAATTAAGAACCGAAGCTTCTTTATCATGTAATAGAATAATAAATGTGTTATATCTAAAATTGAAATATATAATTGTGTAATAATAATACATTATTTTATAATATAATATAATTTATTATAATATATTATATATTTTATAATATATATATATATATATATATATATATATATATATATATATCCAAATATTATATATTAATATGATAATAATATAATAGTCAAGTTGGTATTTGTAATAAAAAAGAGTGTAAATTGGTAGTTTATCACATTCCAAATTCATGATTACTGACCTTGCCTCACATTTTGTTCACAAAATATTAAAAACATAAATATGATATTTTTGTGAAAGTTAGAGTGATAAATAAGGTTGCAGGTTTATTCATATGGTGTGGCAATGCACTATGTGGGGAGGAAACATTTTGTTTGATGATGAAATTACGCAATGATGAATTGGTGGGGAAGAGTAAGCCCATATTAAAAATTCAAGTGGCGAAATATATCAAGGTGTGCTAAGTGGTGATGGTGAAGGGAAATGATAAGGTATTTCAATGGGAGACTCAAATAAGCCCAAGAAAATAAATATATAAAGTTCAATAATAGGTCACATTTGATAATGCAATTTATAGCCTCCATTGAATTGTTTCAATTACCCAATTCATGATTGAAACATGTGTTAGATATCTAATGACACTTTTTAAAAACATTGATTATGCACCATGCATATATTTAGACTAGTCTAAAACTAGATAGACAAAAAATATAATTGTGTTAACTAGATAAAACCTAATTAGAGAACTAGAAAACTGATTAGACAAAAATTAACAAAAACTTCTTCAATGAAATATGTCTTTCATATAATATAATTGAGTGATACACGATGCCACACACACACACACACACACACACACATTTCTATTCTCATTCTTAGTGACCTTAACAATAGGTATCATATTTCTAAAAATAATACTTGTTTCTCTTTATTTGGTGAATGAAATAAAGGAAAAAAATATGTGAGGAGTACAATAAAAACCAACTTTGGATATTATATTAGATGAGGGTTAAAATAGATACCAATTTCTACATAATTTCTATAAACACAATAACAATTTTGTCACTAACCCATGACCACTCACCCCATCTCAACTTTTATTCACATAATGGTAAGCAACAATAATCATATATTTATTGTGCATGTGACGTTATATAATGAGATTATGTGTTCCTTCATACGAGGTGGAAATACAAAAAATGCAAGTGGTGAAATATTTCAAGGTTAGTTAGGTCGTGATGGTAAGGGGCAATGATAGTGTATTTCATGTGATATCAGACACCATAGTCCATATCATACAATGGACCTATATTTAGGATAACTAGTAAATTTACATGAATTTCACACCTTGCAAATGGTTATGTACCCTAAAAGTTGAAAAAATCTTTGATTGGTCATTTTCTATTATTAAGGATCAACAAAGACATCATGAGCACTATTTTGATTGTGACAAGGCTCTGAGTTTGATGACTAGATCAAATCCATATAAAAATACTTTTTATATGTGTTGACATGACATTGAAGAACAAGATTCTATATTTTATCTTATGTTCATCTATGCTGCAAATTTATTAACATTTTTAGTAATTAAATTAGTTTTAACTACATACAAAAACACCAAACTCAAAATCATAGAAGAAAGGACAGGACAATAAATAATTTATAAATGTTGAGCGATTTCAATGTGCACTAGGTGGTGATGGTAAAAGGATATGACATGGTATTTCAAGTCATATCATATTGCATGATCCACATATTATAAACCAAACGTAAATTTAGGGTGGTGGTTGAGTTTACATGACTTGCATCACCTATTTCAACATGGTATGTTGTTTTTAGGATGGTAACATTTTTGTTTTGTCATTTTAAATTTTTGAAGGTGGATGAGGATGTCATGAGAGTTCATTTGATTGAAATAGGACTCCACATTTGATATGTAGATCAAATAAATGAACAAGGTTGTTAGTAGGTAGACAAGTCATTGCGGTCCTAAAGTATATCTTGTTGTTTCCTTTCATGCATTTTGGCAATATAATGGCACACGAAAACCAAAAGTTGTATTCCTTCTGATGTTCCTTCCACCATTAAGGAAACTACTAATATATTTAATTTAACATCTTTAATATATCTATAATAATAAAACATATCATATTAAATAATTTAAAAAAATTTACTTGTACTAATATTTCAAAGCTTTCCGATGGTGAGCTATAAGAAATTTCAAATGTTTAATTTACAAATTATTAAAATGACTGATTATTTTGGTAAATTACTTGAAAGTGGTTGTACACCTATCATATCCCTAATGGTATAAGGGACGGTCATTTTTTATTTTAGTGAATCTTAAAATACCATTGTTATGCTTACACTTCAACTCTTTAATATCCCAAAGACCTTATTCAATAGAGCCCACAAAAATTTCAAAAACATGATCATTATCATAATATACATTTACCATTTCATGTTGAGGCATTGGTGATCTCGAGATTCTTACATTTACTTTATTCCTAATGTCATGGATGTGGTTAAGAGAAGCCAATAAATTCACATTTATGTTCCAATCATACATTCTTTGGAATAAATCCATCTCAAATTATAAATTATTTGGATGAAATGTATCATAGATTAAAGCCCAAGTTGTTGATGAGTGACCAACAAATAATATATCTCACCTTCTTGTAGGATAATGTTTTGAATGTTATCTCACTCCATAAAAAAATGGGAGAATAGATGCAATGATGGAAATATTTATAAGGAGGATAATGTTTTAAATATTATCTCACTCCATCATCTATTACTTTATTCTGAAATGTGGGAGACTAAACTATAGTAGGCAACCTTGATACTAAAACACAACAGATTTTTTTTATAGAAATCAGAGTAAAGAAATAAATATAAACACATAAATTTAGAGGAAGATATTAAAAATAACTACAACTATTGAAAAAATAATTCTACACACATAAAAGCTTAAAAAAATGAATATATTCATTAATTAAAACATAAAATAGCTACAGTTACACATAAACTATATATACAAAAGGTATGTCATCTGCTAAGGAAATTCTACTCTTTCTAGACTACTATTTCATGTTATCTCTCTATTCTGATGTACTCATATCTTACAAAAAAAAGGCTCCTTCTATCTCTTTCTATATTATTCTTTGTTTTGCATAGGAAAGAAGGCAATGGAGATAAATAAATAAATATGAGATACAACTCACATGAACTAAACTGGACATCAAATAAAAATATTTAAGCCAAACCCATAATACAAAACAAAATAGGGTAGGCCAAATATTTTGTCAATAAATGCCTTGCTGTACAAAATTAGTATATCTAATACTCCCCCTTAATTTGAAATTCTAGGGATCAACAAAATTTGTAACATATCTTCAGATCATGTATACGAAGCATCATCTTCAGAGAATTCATCTTTGGAGCACATATTTGGATCATCCATCTTCAGAGCATGTCTTTAGAGCACATATTTGGAGCATCCAACTTCAGAGCACATCTTTAGAGCATGTCTATGGAGCACATATTTATAGAATCCATATTGGTATGATCAAAAACTCCTAAACAACTTCATAAATACTGAAATTAGGGTTTTTTTTAGTGGTGAATCTTTGTTATTCTATGAATATTTCATTTTTTCAAGTCAACATTTGGTGATTTTTGTATAATGGTTAACAGGGTGGGATTGCCTAAATTTTCAAAGTGAAATTTAATTTTGAGAAAGATTTACTTACATTTAAATATAAATTTCCTCCTATAAATGTAATTCATCATTATCTCAAAAGCCAATCTAGAGTATTTCACGACATACTATCAACTGACTTTAAGAATTTTTCTAGTGGTTTGTATTTTAATTCCCAAGAGGGCTTCAAGAATTAATAGTTCAGATTCTATATCAAGGTGGGAAACATTTTTCTACAATATATTTTTTTGTATTTTTAAATAGTTATTACATTTATTACTCTTGAAGTATCATGATGGAAATCAAACATGAGGGTAGTTTACAGGCATTTGACTACATAATTCAAGTTCAGGCACCTGACTAGATCCAATCATCATCCAACTACAACTTCTATTTATGAATACATGATAATAGGTATTAGGTAGATGCTAATAGTCTATAGGTGACCACCAAAGCTCACCCATAGTTTATGGGTGACCTTTAGTAGTTTTTGGATCATCATTGATGTTTTACTTGCATGTGTCTATAGATCATAAACATCTATAGAATTTTATGGGTGACCACTAATAGTTTGTGGATGAATTCCAGTAGTCTACAGGTGACCTTTAATAATCTACAAGTGACTGCTAGTAGTATATAGGTGATCACCAATAGTCTATGAATGACTACCAACAATCTATGGGTGACCACCAAAAGTCAATGGGATACTACCACAAGTCTACAGGTGACTGCCAATAAGTTTCAAATGATCACTAGTAATCTTTGGGCCATTATCGGTAGTCTGTAAGTAGTCACCCATAGCTTACTAGCTAGTGCTAGTACTAGTAGGTTATAGGCAGTTACTAGAAAGCTTTGGGTGGTCCATTTTAGATTACATGAAAATGAGGTCATTCTGTGGACGTCACCATCATGTTTGATTTTAATCAAGGTTACTTGTTCATCAGTCAAGTGTATTTATTTATTATCCATCATATTAATTATATTCTTAATCCTCTTTCATCCATGGATTTTCAAGCTAGATAATATGGCATCTACTAAAAATGTTAAGGCCTATAAGAAATTTAATAAATAAAATAACTTATTATGTTATTTTAGCCAGTCACCAGACATAGGGACTATATTTTCATTTAACTAGTGCTTTATATTCATTGCCTTGTTTTAAATAATAATTAAAATATCTAAGACTATTTTGCATGCATAACGTACTGATTCCTCTTTTGAAGAATTATCTCCACAATAAGACATACTTGAACATAAATTTAAAATGCCAAACAAAAGTACTAACTCATAGAATATCATTTTTTAATTAATTAAATATTCTTTTCAAGATTCAATAATAATGACAAGGCCTACAATAATATTGCATGTACAACCCATTGATAATTGTATTGAACATCAACATATCCTTGAATTGAAAAGACTTGTGAATGAAATGTCAAACAGAGGTACTATATTATAAATATTATTTGATTTAATGTTTTTTATTTATTTGTAATTTAGTATTGGCATTTATTAAAAATTAATGTCACACAATTTTTTTTTCATGTAGAATTTGATGATAAAAATATTGTAGACTTGTATAATAATTTTGAAAATATACCTCTCTGAAAAGAAGCAACTTAGAAATAAATACCCACTATCCCATTGAATTAAAGCAAATAGAGATAACACATCATAACTAGTGGTGTCGATGATGAGTTTACAATACCAAATGAGAGATCTACTCATCGAACACAATATCTAGATGAGATTACTATGGAGCCAAAACAATCTTCAATTGAAAAAATCATAAAAGAAATCACTCACAAAGAAATACTCACTATCGCATTGCATTCAAGGAAACAGATATATCACGTCATAGGTAGTGGTGATCATGATGAGTTCCCAACACTGAATGAGAGATCTACTCACCCAACAGAATCTTTAGAGGAAACTACTAAACAAAAAAAAAAATTATAGTTGAAAAATGCACAATAGAAACTATGTGGAAGAATAGAATACATGGACAATTGGAAGGCCATTTCAGTATGAGTGGGCATCTAAATACCTATTTACTGAACTTATTCAGCCATAAAATACTACTGACATAGAAATAAAATATAAATTCATAATACATAGTTAGAAACTTGTTAAGGACCATAAAATACAACTCAAGTAGGACATAATTAAAAAAAATTGAAGAAAAATATACAAGTCAATAAAAGACAAAGATCGAAATATCAAAAAAATAGTTAGATGGAAAAATGACTAAGAGTGCATACATCAATGTTATGCAAAAGAGTATCTAAAACATTAGAAACATCAATGGAACCTCATTAAAAAAGGAGGAATAATTAAAGCTCAATTGGGAAAAGTTATTCACTCTAATTTGCTTGCCAAAAATATATAATTTTTAACTCATATCACATTCTGAAAAGAAAAAGACCAATCTTAAATTTTTTAGATTACAAGAATTTATTTTAGTAGAATGGAATGCACAACATTTGACATTTACATTTGTCTTATACCAGTGGTTGGGAGATGGTAAAATGCCTCACAATGATTTAAAAAGAATTTTTGAAAGAAAAATTAAAATCGACAAGGTTCATATCACTGTCCATTGATGAGGTAACACTGGTTGACAAAACACCATGGGTATGCATGAATGCATATACATTTTAGAATCATAGAAGAATAATTCAAGGCATCCTCACCTTTTATATATACATAAAATAACTAAAAACAGTAAGTTTAAAAACTTTTTCAAATTGATTATTTCTAATTTGATGGATATTGTAGGGATGAGTTACCATGATAGAGGCACTAAACTGGTGTGTGTTAGTGTTTATGGTGCATAAATAATGCAAGGGAATAAAAAATATTTGTGTGTTCACCTATAAATATTAGTTTCTCCATATATGACTCCAATCCATTGCATAGCCATAGAATGAATTTTGTTTAAGAAATTGTAAGCACATTCTAAAATGTCACAAAAGTGGAGGAGCTAATCTGTGATTTGCACGCATACATGTCAAGCAATCCAGAAATATTCTTAGAGTTTTAAATTTTTTGCAATTGGAATGACTAATGGAAGAAAACTATTAAAAGATGTAAATACTAGATGGCTTTCAATGTATGAACCTATATGCAAAATATTTGAAGAATATCAATCATTGGTTGGTTTTATGTTTAAGTATATGATGGAGGTTAACAAGGCAAAATATTTATTGAACCGCTTGACATATTTCAAAACTTTGTTAACAATATGTGTTATTTTGTGCATGTTGAACCAAATGCATTGTTTGATGAAGCATGCACAATAGAGATCAATATATATCATGAACTTCATAAGGTTGAGGAAACATGTTTGTTTGTCACTTGATATACCATACTACTAGAGTGAATGTTTTAAGGGACCAATATTTGAGATTTGAGAAAGTTTAAAAAATCTAAAGGACCATCAAAACTATTTGAAATTCAATATTCATGATCATCTTTATATTTTTGTTAATGAAAAGGAGATAACTTTACATACTCTAGAAAGATGAACTAATGTAGTTGGATTAAAATTTGAAAAAGTACCTGTAAGAAGGGTTATATATGATAATATCATATGTGACACAAGAATGAAATTGAGAGACATTTCAAAAATCTTAGCTACTAAAATTCAAGATCATTTTTAAAGAGATGATTTGATTTAAGCCATGGGTGTGGTAAATTCTAAATTTTGGAATGGTGTAGATTGTCAAGAACAAAAAAGTAATTTATTTATCAAATACATGAGTACTCTCATCAAATATTTCATTAAGTCTATGGAAATAAATAGAGAGAAAGCTAAGGGTATTTTGTAAAAGAACTTACTGAAGAACTAGATAATGGTTTTTGGACTTACAATGGTTGAAAAATATTAGCTGTTAACTGAACCAACAAGAATAGGTTATATTACAACGCTATAGAAGAAACTATATCAAAACAATGTTATATAGAAATAAATTAATGAATATTTTTGTGTATATGAATTGTGCCAAACAATGATTTTGGTGTTAGTGGAAAATGAAAGGGTATTTAGTGCATTATATTTTGTTAATTCAAGGCTTTAGAATAAATTGGATAGAAATCTTTAGACATGTTTAAGATTGTATGTTTCAAGCTATGAAGTTGATATGTTTCCATATGATAGAGAAATTTCAATTTGGAGTAGTCTAACTAAAAGAAGAGGTGTCATGAATACAACTACCAAAGAAGATATTTAAATTATAAATGCCAATGAGATAGGCCATAGAAATGTTAGTGATGAAGTATGGGTTACCAAAGGGTTATTTGAAAAACCTGAGTGTTAGTTTGTAAAATTGTAATATGTATATGCAAACTAATGAACAATATTTTTGAAATGCTTGATTAATTCAATTTAAGTTAAGTTGTTTATTAAATGTTTAATTGATATGATCCTATTTTTAGTATTTTAAAATAGTATTTTTTTACATTTTTTTATATTACGACATGCAAAAAGTAGTACATATTTAGTATTTTATTTTTTTGATTGTTTGAGTTTTCATGAATAAAATATACATATTTTGATGAAATTGAATGGTGAACAATATTTTAATGGTTTTGAAACTAAATTTAATATAAACAAAAGTATTTAAACATTACAAAAAATTATTACACATTGTATGTTGTAACCTAATATGAGTACATAATCCATAATTTAAAAATATATTTTAATATTATAAAACATAAATTTTTAATAATTAAAAAATATAAGCATAAAACAACTCAAGGCTTTGAGCTCAAACCTCAGTTTCCATTAAATAAACAATGGTATGGAATAAATTATAGAACAACATTAAACTTAGTCTCATTATCAATATGGATCAATTTGTCCTTGAACCACATCTTCATTGGTATTAGTAGTGGTTGTGATCTCTATGACTGTGAGGATCAAGATCTCGGAGTCTTGGAGATCTTTCACTCTAAAATTTATATTGTCAAGATTTTCTCATTCTTTTGCAGCAACATCTCCCACTAAAAGAAATGATGGCTTTGCCTCAACTTTATTTTTAAATAAAACATCAAGATTGAAGCCACTTTTTTGAATTATTTTTATCAATGTATTATTTTCCTTATTCAGTAAAACAAGTTTTTCCTTAATTTTTTTTTTCAGAAATACTTTTGCATGGATTCTTTAGATACATGTCAAGGACAATAACTTGGTTCTTTAAATTTATATATTTTGACTACAAATGATAAAAAATCATTTAATTAGTTAAAAAAATTAATATTAATATTAATTAAAAAAACCATTACTAAACATATCCCAAATTTTTCTTTTTCCACATTTGCAAGATCCACTAGCCTTTTGTTTTATGCCCATCTATTATAGTATGCTTAGGCTTCTACACACAAGTTCTTAAGCCTATTTAATATGATATCAATAACATCATCATTAAAGCTATTATTCATGACAACACTTCTTAAAACTGATTGGTTGAATAAAACATTAATTTGTGTTGGCTAATGCTCCATCATTGTGTATAATTTATTTCATTGACTATAGTTATGGAAATGCTCATTTATTTCTTAAATTAATATTTTTTCCTGATGCTCCCATGTTTTCAATTAATCAAGGTTTAGAAGAATAAAATCATTAACATAATATTTAGTATTTTATGCCAATAAATTAGAAATAAGAAAAAAAGTATGTCAGTCATTTGTTTGGGGAATATCCTACATAGGACTGCCTTCATTGTTGCTAGGTAGAGAATTGGGTGTATGAGGTCACAGTAAAGGCTCCACGCATTGAGATCCATGTATGATATCATGAGGGTTAAGAAAATCCTTTGGCATGCCACAGTCAATACCCAAATACTCATCATCTAGATCAATATTATGAAGAACTAAAGTCCCTATCACATTAGAAAGACCATCAAGTGAAAATTTTATAAACTCGACCATTAGGACCTGAATCATTCCATCACTCTGATTCACGATAAAAATTTAATTCCCAATACTAGTAGTTAAAGGGCCATGACAGGGTGGTGGTGATGGTGTGAACTTTTTTCTTAAAAAAAAGTAAGCTTCAAATAATAGTTAAAATCAATTAAATGACCAATTAAAAAAACTAATATAATATTATCATTTAATAAAAATATATCAATTTATTGCACCTTACTATTTTGGTCATTGTTATTATGGCTATTGTTGTTATTAATATTGCTATTGGGGAACTCTTGAAGTTCTACTAGACCCAATTGGTGTTTTTAATACATATTGCATAGGCTCCACTATACATATAGCATTATAATCTTACAATGATAAAATAATATTCAATAAAAAAATCCTAGTTTGTGAAGGTATACCGGTAACATGAGTGGAGGTATGTGCCAAAGGTGTAATAAAACTTCAAATTCACTTTTTTCTTATCAATTTCTACTCATGCATCTGTGGAATCAATTTTTTATCCTCCATCTCTAGTTTTCTGAGTCCTTGAGAGGTTGATGTCCCTTGCTTATAGCATTTCTTCTGGCTTTTGTTTCATATAATTTTTTCTACAAGAAAAATATATTTTATTTAAAATGAACTAGATGAATATTAATGTGATTATTTCAAATAGATATAGGACAACTCAAATAGTCAAACAACTACTCAAACTAATCCCCTCGACTTAAAGGGAGACTGCGTTAACAAACGTTTTAGGATTGAGAGTAGAAGGAATAAATGATGCTTACAGATCCAAAATTGCTTCATAGTACAATGAAATAATATAATTAATATAAAAAAATTAAGTACATTGCACAGAGCATAGTTGAAATCATCTTTGATTTTGATGGAAATAAAATTGTACCAGCCCAATGGTTGAGTTCCTAGAGTATGAAGAATATAAACTAGAGCTTAGAATGGAATATCATATGGTCTACCTTGAAAAACAATTCTTTCATGGAAAAGTTCAGACATTCCCAATAGGAAAGGCTTTTAAACACATTCAATTTTTATTCTTCTTTTACTATGGCATTGAGGATCTATAAAAAAAGTTAACAAGTTAGAACAACAGAAGTAAAACTATTCAAAAATCAACAATTATAAATTTTACAATACATACCATCACCTTATAGTGAGTAATGGGATTCTAAAATATTTTTGTCATCATTATTCAGCAAGGCCTTTTTGGTGACTAGGTCCCCATCCTTGTAAGGTAGACCTACTAATCTCCTAATATCTACTAGATGGATTCTAAATGAAACATCTAGCGAGCCCAAGTTGATGTAAAATGTGGAGGAAGAAGTATCAAAGCTTTGCAATAGAACATTAAAAAAAGGAATATCTTTGTCATAATGGGGCATTTAAATAATGTCATTGAACTTGTGAGGCTTCACCTAATTGCTATATGTGTCTTATTGCTATAGAAACCTTTAGATGATAGTGCACGTCATATTTTGGAAAGTGAGTTTGGGGCTTCTGGGTACCACTATGCCAATGTCAAAAGAGGCCTGAGAAATGGAAGCCATGCATTAAAAAAGGGTTTTGAAATTTGAGACTTGGGGAAAAGTGGAAAATTCTTAAATGTGGGAGAAGAGGCTAAAATAGTAAAATATACAAAATGATGTGTTTTTCAAATACTTATAGGCCTTAAAATCAAAAAGGGTGACCTCCCATATGATGTGGGCATTTGATAGAGACACTTGTATCATAGCTAAGAGGGAAAAATAAACATTGGTCAAATGCATTCATCTACACAGGCATCCATCTACAAAGTTTCTCATGTGTAATGCATAGTCATTTGACTAGTTCACACAGTTGTCCATCTAGTTCACACAAGCATTTTCCAAGTGTAGATAGGCATCTAGTTGATTCACTAAGACATGTATTTGGTCCATAAAAAAAAATTCTTTGTCCACATAAGTATTAATTAGGTGTACATAGGCATTCATTTAAGCCACACATATGTTTGTCTAGTTCACACAAGTGTTCATCTAATTTACACAGTCATTCAAGTCTTTGTAGGCAACCATCCACTATTCTCTAGTGCACACTTGTGACATGCCCACCTACAATGCATATACATCCATCTACTTTACACAAAGTCACCGACCTATATATGCATCCATCTGCACATGCACTCATCTATAATTATTTCAATGTGCATTATTTTTATGTGGGTATTCATCTGATTTTCACAGTCATTCATCTATTTTTTAGCATCGATGATCCATACAGAATAACATGGACCTACCCAATACCAGGATTGACTAATATTTCTCAACATTCTTCCATGGTTATAAGATTTATGCCATTTACCACTTAACATCATGCAATTTACCTTTGCAATGATTTAGTTTCCAACCTAATTCACCACCATTACAAATCAAATTCTCATTAGGACCTCCATGGATTTTGATATAGGGCCCACTAAAATGAACCCTAACTAAAATTTCTTCTTTGCCAATGACTTTGTAAATATGTCAGGAAACTAATCTTCAAACCTACAAAAAACTAGGCAAATTTCTTTGTTATTGACAAGCTCTCTAATAAAATGGTACCTACCATAAATATGCTTAGTTATCTTATGAAAAACATGATTGTTGAATAATTCAATAGCTAAAATATTATCACATAATATTCTAGTGGCTTCTTTTTTTATATTAAATTAAGTATTTCAATATTCTTCTCATTGAAACAACTTAACACACTGCACTAGTGGCTACCACATGCTCAACTTCAACTGAAGAAAGAGTCACAATGGGTTGTTTATTTGAAGCCCATGACACAACACCTATACCAATGTGAAAAACATACTTATAAGTTCTATTTCAATAATATCTACTACCATTATAATCACTATCCATGTATCCAACAAGACTAATATAACTTGAAGTGGAATAAAGTATGCCAATGTCCTTTGTACCACTCACATACGTCAGTATTATTTTATCAGCTTACTAGTGAGAGTCTTTTGGAGAATCCATAAATATTGAAATTAGGTTTACACCATATATAATATCAGGCCTTCTAACTGTTAAATACCTAAGGCTTCCAACTAGTCTCGTGATCAATGTAAGATCCACACATGGTCCATCATCCTCCTTGTTTAGCTTCAATCCCATTATGACCAGTGTTGGGTTTGCCTTGCATTTTACCATATTAAATATCTTTAAGATTTCATTTTAATATTTGGATTGATAAATAAATATACCAGCATTGGATTGATGTACTTCAAGGCCAAAAAAATATCTCATAAGCCCAAAATCTATCATTTTAAATTCACTCTTCATTATTGTTTTGAAAGTATATATGCTAAGATTATCATAAAAGATTAGATCATCTACATACAAAAAAACAATTATAATGTTACGTTGCTTGTTGACTTTGATGTATAATTTTGGCTCACAACCACTTCTTTGGAAACCATTTTGAATGAGATAGGAGTCAATGCAGTTGTAGCAAGCTCTAAGAAATTGCTTTAATCTATAAAGTGTCTTCTTCAACCTGTATACTTTGTTTTCATGACCCAATATCTCATACCCTTGTGGTTGTTCAACATACACTTCCTCCTTTAGATATCTATTTATAAATGTTGACTTCACATCCATTTGGTACACAGACCACTTGTTGTGGGCACCAATAACCAATATAGTCTTAATAGTGTCCAACTATGCAATAGGAGAAAATGTTTCATTGAAATCTACTCTAGGATGTTATGTGAATCCCCTTGAAACTTACCTTGATTTATTATTTTTCACTTTTCCATCAACATCTTGTTTAGTCTTATAAATCCACTTTACACTTATTACATTTTTGCCTTTAGGGAACTCAACCAACTCTCATGTTTGGTTCTTCTTAATGGACTCAATCTCTTCATCAATGGCTTGTGCCCATGTATCGTCACTCACATCCTCTTCAAATGTTAATGGATCATCTATATGAGAAAATAAAGCCAAAGACTAAAAATGAATTAGTTGTATCAACATTATACAACTCACTCAAACTCTTTGGTTTTCTATGGTTGAATACTTGCTAGAGTTGGATTTAAAGATGTAGAACTACTTGGAATGATAACTGGAGTTACTCTAATGGTGTTAGTTGACGTAGATGTTCTTGTGGTTACCTTTGGATTTTGTTGTACTCTTGGTGTGGCCAGCAACCTTGAAGATCTCCTTGCTGTAAATAGGGATGTAGCTTGAGCTACAACTTATGGTGATGTCCTAAGTGTGGAAGGAGTTATTTCTTGAGTGGTACTTGATGATGGAAACACTTCATCTGTCATATCATTATGAGGAATAGTAGGAATAATGTTTACAGTCCTCTCTACACTTCCATTCAATGCTTCATTCTCCACAAACTAAAATTCACGGCTAAATATAACCTTCCTAGTGATACAATTAAATAACTTATATGCCTTTGAATTCTTTGAATAGCCAACAAATATACATTTTTGTCCTCTATGGTCTAACTTCTTCCTTAACTCATCTAGAACGTGTACATATGAAACACAACCAAATACCTTTAAAATGAGGAACACTATGTTTATTTCTTGTCCAAGCCTCTTGATGGACTTTGTTCTTCACACTCTTTGTTGGGCACCTATTCATAATATAAATAGTAGCTTACACTACTTCAACCCAATATTCATTAGGTAAATGTGAGACCATCAACATACTATGTGTCATCTCCATAATGGTTCATTTCGTTCTCTCAGCCACACCATTTTGTTGAGGTGTATAGTGGGTTGTAAATTGTTTGTGTATGCCATGTAATCTATAAAAATTTAAAAAATGATTAGAAATATATTCACCACCTCTATCCGTCCTACAAACCTCTATGTAGTGGCCACTTTCCTTCTCTACAAGTGCCTTGAACTACTAAAAATAAGTAGATGCATCAGACTTATATTTCAAGAAGTATACCCTTGTTTTCCTTGTAAAGCCATCAATAAAAGTAAGGAAATAAGTGGAGCCTCGTATAGGTAGTGTTTGCATCTACCTAGAAATATCTGAGTGGACAATCTCAAGTGGTGGTCTTGCTCTTATTGATTTGCCAATCGGAAAAGACTGTCTATGTTGTTTGCCCGATATAACATTCATAAACTCTTTCTAGTTTCTTAATCAATGGTAAACATTTTACCATGTTCTTCATATTTTGTGTCTTCAACCCTCTAATGTTCAAATGCCTAAATCTAAAATGTTACAACCAAGATTCATCTTTTATAACTAATTGAAATGTTGTTTGAATTATTTGACCACTTCCTTTTGCCTCTTTGGAGCTGAATTTGCTTGCTCCAAAATATACATTGGCTTGCTCCGAAGCTGAATTGACTAAATCTATAGAATTGATTTGAACTTTTGATTTTGTATTTTCTACCTTAAAGGCAGTTCTCGACTGTAAATTATTTGTCTTTTGAATAGCTTAGGCTATTTTTCCTTCATATCCAATGTTATCCTCAAGAGAAACATTTGGTTGCTAGTCATTTGCACTTTAAAAATTAGTTGTGTGCTTGGAAACCTGTCCATAATCACACACTCATTGTTTTCCATGTACACTCTATAGACTTTCTGTACCGGCTAGCCTATGCTCATTATGTTTTTTTAGACTAGCAACATAATACACATCATGCATAACTCTATGCTCTCCCTTTTTGGTTATAATATTAAATTTACCTTTACCCAAAATAGTGACCTTGTTGTTGTTACCAAGAATAACATCATTTTGAACCGATTCATCTAGGATTAAAAAAAAATCTACATTACTTGTGATGTGATTACTACAACCAAAATTTAAATACCATGTGTCACATGGGCTCTCTTAGACTACATTACACTCAACTAGGGAGTTTATAGGAATCACTTCATCAATCCTAGTGCATGCAATAAACATAGTTCTTGTGGGAGTGCTACTTAACTGATTTTGGCTTTGCTTGTCCTGGGCATACTGTTTTCTCTTGCATTCATTAGCATAATACCCAAATTTCTTACAATAATTACATTGAATGTGTGATTTGTCAGACATTGAGCCACTTGGGTGACTAAAATTCTGATTTTGACCTCTACCACCAACATATGTAGGACTATTGCTATGTCTACCTCTAGAAGAACTTCTCCCTCTACCTCTAGGATGGAGTTTATGCCATCCTCTTCCATGATTTGTAGATGATTGAGATGAAAATGCATTTTCTAAAGAGATATTTGACCTATTTAGTCTATATTCATGATTTATGAGAGAGGCATGAAGCTCATGAATAGAAAATTGACTCAAGTCTTTGGTTCCTCCAAGGCCACAACTAGAGGGTCAAATTTAGAAGGGAGACTTTTAAGCACCTTCTCAACAATCTTGCTATCCTCAATGATCTCTCCACGAGATTTAATTTTGTTAATCAGACCAACAACATGTGTAAAGAAGGATTATACTGAAACTAACTCTGTCATTGATAAATTTTTAAAATCTCTTCTAAGGAGCTGTAATTTAGTAGTGTTTACCTTGTCCATGCCTTGGTAAGCAATTTTTAGTGTATCCCATGCCTCCTTGGTTTGCTTTGCTACAGCTACTCTTGGGAGTATGCTCTCATGCATTGCTTGATGAATGTAGAATAAAGCATTCCCTTTCTTCTTCCTCTGTTCTTTCAAAGTGTCTTTTTCAGCGTGTGTAAGGTCATTATATGCTATGTGGTCTGCTAGTTCCACATAACCATTTTTAACCATATCACATACGTCTTGAGATTGAAACAAAGCTTTTATGGTTAAAGATCAATACTCATAATTATTTCCTGTGAAAACAGGGGTTTGCAAAATGGACAGAGCCACAACAGATGTGGAAGCCATTAATGGATTTCAAAAGAATTCAAAAAAAAACTGGAAGGACAGAGGTTCCTTTAGCTCTGATACCAATTTGTGGGAGACTAGACTACAGCAGGCAACCCTGATACTTAAACATAGCAGATTTTATTTGCAGAAACAAAAATAGAGCAGTAAATATAAACCAAAAAATTTAGAGGAAGATAAACAAAACAGCAACAGCTGTTAGAAAACCAATTCTGCACACACAAAAGCTTCAACAAAATTCATATATTCATTAAATAAAACATACAGCAGCTACAGCTGCACATAAATTGCATATACAAACGGTATGTCTTCTGCTGAGAAAATTATGCTCTTTCTGGACTATTTTCTGCTCTCTCTCCTTTTTGTTCTACCGATATCTTACCCCCAAAAAAAGGCTCCTTTTATCTCTTTCTAGATTGTTCTCTCTTTTTGCGTAGGGCACAAAGCAAACGGAGATAAAAATAATAAATAAATGTGAGATACAACTTACAGTTTAGTACAAATAAAAACATTTAAAGCAAATCCACGGTTTAAAGCAAAATAGGGCAGACCAAATATTTTGTAAATAAATGCCCAGCTGTACACAATTAATATATCCAATATGAATGGCCAAGCAGGTTTGCCATTGGATATCAGACAATCTCATCTCCACTACCCATGCATCATCAGCTAAGATTTGACTTTCCTACTTCCTAGAGTCATATATTTGTTTATATGAACCTACAACAAGTTCCACTGAATTATTCACCGTAATAAATTATATCATGTTATGATTATGCATGTGTTGAGATGTGAGCATAAAAAAAAATTCGACAAATATAAATATTCTGTTAAAGAATTCGGTAAAGAAGTGGATGTATTTAATTTTATTTGTATTTAACAGAGGCTGTTAAAATAGTGTCGTCTAGAATTTTCCTTTCACGCTCAATAAAAAAGCTTCTCCCCTGCTTCTATTGTAAATTACGGATTTAATAAAAAAAATTATTAAATTAGCATAGAACAAAGCTTTAAAACCAAATAAACATATCTATAATAAATAAATGTTATCAGTAAAGATGTCGAAACTACTCAACGTACTAAATAAATACACATAGTCAACATATAAGTAGAAAACCATCGATTTTGATCGAATTAAACCACAGTAAATATGATACATATGAAAGATTTCCCTTCGAAAGTATGAAAAAAAAAAAAAAAAAACATTGAATTTTAGCAGAAACAATAGGAGTGTATTCAATTAAAAAATATTGAAAATAAATATATTCGCAGGGGTAATATGGAAAAATTCTAAAATATTTAATGTTGAAAAGCCATCATGAAATTAAAAAGATATATTGTGTTCAGAAACCATACATTCTACAATAATAAAGAGAGAACAGAATATAAATAATAAAAGAGACAAAATATTTAACATGTATGAAATAAAACACATAATTTACGTGGTAAAATCCTATTAAAATTAGAGAACTCTGTATAGAACAAAATATTAAGTTTTATTAATTTTAAGAATAACATATTACATGTAAACTCGATGTGTAGATTATATGTAAACTATATAAAGATAAATATGTTTAATTAGCAAAGTATTGTTAGGGTTCTTCCTCTTTAAAAAAGAGTGGAAAAAGGTCATTAGGACATTCGTTCCTAAGAATAGAATTTGATACAATTCGTCTTTCTTGAAATAGTAGTTTGACTCCTTGTTTTTTTCTTCCCCTCAAACCCCCTTTAAGATGGCTTCATACGATGTCACCGATTCAATAAACTCCTTTGAATAACATTCCCCAATCCCCCTATCAAAAAAGGGACTATAAATCGTATTGCAAAAGCATCCAAAATTTAACTTTATTATCACATATTTAACATATTAAACAATCAATCGAAACGTTATGCATCCATCGCAAACACTACAACCACCTTTGAAAAACTGATTGACATTAAAAATCTGATTTCCTCTACTTTAACATGCAACATCAACTATTCATTGCATTTTTAACAATATAAATTTGTTGAAATACAAAGTTTATATATTAATACTTATTAAAAATCTAGTAATAATTATCCAAAAAATGAACCAAAAAAATGATATGGCTGAGAGGATGGTGATATTATATATAGTCCACATGCTGCTCCTCTTTGACAATGATATTACGGCATTACTGTTACAATCGATATTTTATTATTTTTTCTATTATTTTTACAGAAATATAATAATTTTTTTTTACATAGAAGAAAAAATGTCATTATGCAAAGTTAAGGGTCAGTTGTATTACAAGACATTCAACTAACCAAAAATTGTTCGTTTTTATTATTATCATATGTTTGTCAGTCTAGCGGTCGAACCCAAGACAAATATCATTGTCTCATGTTCATCGCAATGAGTAGTCAATATTGTCTAGGTTTTGGTTGGTTTTTAATTATAATATATTTTTTATTCATTAAAAATGTTATTTTTATTATAATTTAAGGTTTCGTTTTTTTCTAATAATGCTGCTTAACTTTTAAAAATGCCTTTAAATTTTATATGTAGTAGCTAATTAAACACTTTTATTAACGAAGAAGTTTTTGGTTCTTTCAAAAGTATCTCGAGAAATCAATGTGAAATATTGGACATGGGAGATAATAAGTGGAGGACTGCTCTTTATGATTGTTTTTTGGAATGTGAAAGTGGTCCACAAGAATGCATTCCTCCCATTCAAATTGCCTTTCAATATTCCTTGTTTCGTCCATTGTGAAAATAAATGAATGAGACAAAGTTGATTGTTGTATTGGAATCACAACTAATTCTTTATGTAACTGTTGTTTTGAAGTCTCTATTGATAGGAGGAGAAACAATAAAGACTTTAATACTTAGTGTTTAGTCATGAATTAAATTTAATATTAATATTTCAAAAATATTTTTAGGAAATATGGAAATATTTTTTTATATTTTATATATTATTATATTAATTGATATATTTGTTTTGAGGTGATATAAATTTAATATATTATAAAATATAATAAGAGGTGATATTATAATATATGTAATTTTCTTAAAATAAATTTTATTTAATTATTAAATGATAATATAGAATTATTCAATTTTTAATTAATAGATTAATATGTTTGAATGCTTAACCATCCCTCTTTTCTTTCTTTCTTTCTTTTTTTTTTCTAATCTCATAAAAATTTATCCAAATATTCTCAAATATATTTATTATTACTCTAAATAATATTCTCTTAATTAATAACAAGAATTATAAACCTTAAAAAATAAATCTATTCAAATATTTTCAAATACATTACTGGCCAGTCCAAGTAATATTCCTTCACTATAAATTACTCAATCATTTGTTACATATGTCTAGAATATACGAAATGATAAAGAAGCTCTCCATGCGATGTTCTTCCCATAATTTAAAAACTAACATAAAAAATGTAAATGGACAGCATATAACATTAGCAGGACAATATGGCCACCTAATGGATGTGATTGTGAGGCAAATGATATTTAACAGTAAATGTGGTTAGGAAACTGTAACTGTGATGAAGTTTCACACCATTCATCCTGGTTATTTACGTAAAATGTTTTAAAAAGCCACTTTAGACACTATATATGCCAACAATATTCAAAAATTAAATCCCATTCCATCATCTTTTCAGGAATATCAGATTGATAATAATCATGAATATGCTTTCTGTCACATAGGACGCTTTCTTTTTTAACATGTACTGATCAGATCAATGTTTATCCATGTCACTGGCTTATGGCAACGAGTGTCGACGCCAATTAAAGTATTGCTTTGTGGTTCAGGAATCTCCTTTCTTCATGTTTTACGTGGCATTTGTTCAAATGGAATTTTATATTTTCATATTCTATGCCTATCCCGCAATGATCAAAGTTTGTATGTCCAAAATTGGAAAATGATTGGTATGTCATATGTATGTAGTCACATCAAGGCCGACAGAACATAATAAATAAAAACCCGCCTCCAAATAGTATGGTGGCTCTCTTAATCTTTTAAAGGAGTTTGCAATCTATAATTATATCCTGCCACTAGGACCAGGCCTGGAATTTGAAATTAACCATGCCTGACAATTCAAAATTTGTTCTAGTGAACTGTTAAAAAATTTAAATAAAACTCTTTTTAAATAGAAAGATAACATCTGTACAAACAACTAACAGTAATTTATCATATATTAAATGAAGGCTTAAAAATTACGCGTTCCTGATATTTTACACAGTAGACATTTACCGGCTGTTCAAAATTTTGCATCAACGTCCTCGTCAAATATTTCGAATTTTCAGACCAACATAGTCCATTATGTGCAAGACAATTGTCGATTCATTTGAAGACCATTTTGGGTGCAGGTCCTGATTTATAACGATGCCTAATGATGGTGCTAGTATATTGACTTAGATTAATCGTTGGTGATTATTAAATTTAAGTTTAGGACATCAATTGTCTGTTATTTACGACTCATTCACTTATCAATATTGTCCTTTCAAAAGCATGAACCTTTTTTTTTGGTATGTCAATCTATCACTAAAGCCTTTAGTGTTGGCGTTCTCTAAAGCGGTAACTAATGTAATGCCACCCCCCCGGCTTGTTGACGAATGCTGCCAACGTGGAGGTGGCTGCATTGTCGATGTCAGCGAGGAATATGGTTGATAGACTATGTCTTATATACTGGACCAGTGGTTAAATTTGAAGTGTTATGTTCATTTTAAGTTAAAGTGTATTTATGTATACAGTATTCAGTGATGAAAATTTGTAAAAAATAGTTACATTTTGGTTAACAAAAGTAAATTAAGTACGCATGTCATTAAAAATATGAATTATAGAAGGTTTGATTTCAATTTATTGGAGATCGATTCAAACACATAAAAATAAAATATGTATTTATTTAACTTATTTCACTGGTTACAAACTTATATTGAAAAATTTCCTTCTAAGACCACAATGGTTGCATTGAATCATTCTCATAAATCGCAATACACAATTTATTTATTTTTTTAAAATCGAGTTAAACAAAAATACTTAATAAAATTCTGGAAATACAACCTT
Organism: Torreya grandis; assembly: GCA_037957365.1. Lineage (NCBI taxonomy): Eukaryota > Viridiplantae > Streptophyta > Pinopsida > Cupressales > Taxaceae > Torreya > Torreya grandis. The sequence goes on along the minus strand of JARHVA010005961.1, from coordinate 177,292 downwards.
CAGAATTTATTCAATGATATTATAAAAGTCTCCTAAAAGGGTAAAACAATCATAATTCATAACATCTTACTTTATACAAATCAAATGTACTATTATTTTCCAAGGATAAGCTAGAAGAAAACATTTAAATTAAAAATTTGAGATGTTACACTTACAAGATCAAATCGAATATTCATAACTTCCATATCCAACTGGTTCATTTCATGATAATTCCTTCGTATGCCAAGACCCAGTCCATACATCTACTAAGCACATCGATTACTAAGTACCCCTAGCCACCCCAACCATCAATTGGAGATGAAAGTAGGAAGACAGTAGCCAACTTGGAGCATACAACTAAAAGCAACAACATGATGCATAATGGCCATAGGTACAAAAATAGGTATAGTAAAAATCAAGGTTTATTAATACATATTAAACACAATAAAGTAATTTCAAGGAAATAAAATTTCAATTTCCCAAACCTCAACTGGTCTTACATATGGAGGAGTTGTAAAAATTTCAAGTTTCTCATGCCCTTCAACATCCTTTCAATTTACATTCATATGACAATGGATTCCATTCGAATCATTTTCTTAATTCAATGATGGTTGGTTTCTTACTCACACAAAAATTGAAAATTCACAGTGAATAAATCGAATAAGATAGATATGACATAAGACTATCCCAACATCAAAAGATGGAAAACAAACAATTTAATCCACAAAACAAAGAAAAAGGGTTTGGCTATAACGTGACCATACTGCATCATTTTTTTTTCCTTGTATACAACACCTTTGCAACTGCACAACAAACTTCCAAGACTAACCTAGCTCATTATTATTGCATCTGCATTGAATTCAACAAAAAGGGCATTAATAATACCTATTCATAGTCCATTAATAAAACATATATAAATATAAATATTTATTAATGATTATAAATAATCTTAAATAATATTTAAATATTTTTAAAGTCTCTAAAATGTAAAAATTAATTAAAGTAACCTCAAAATAATCATTTTGAGATTTTTCCATATTCTTTTTGTATGTAAGCATCTTCAAAGGAATCTCAACATTCTCATGTTGATTCTTAGGTAAATTGCTTCTTCTTGGCATTCTTTTATTGTAGGTAAATTATGTAAAAAAATATTTCCAACCAAATTTCACTTCACTTAGAGAATGTTGATCACTAAAGGTATGAAATATAAAAGTTTGGATTCTGATTTGTTGAAAAATGATTCAAACACACAAAAATTAAAATATATATAGATTTAACTTATATCACTAGTTAAAAACTTTTATTCAAAAATTCCCTTCCCAAATAACAACTATTGCATTAAATCATTCTCATAAACCACAATAAGTAATTTATTTATTTACTAGCAACTTCCTAAAATGTGCAATTTATTTATTTTTGTTTAAATTAAATTAAACAAAAATACTTAATAAAATTTTAGAAATGCAACCTTTATATTTTATTCAATGATATTACATAAGTCATCAAAAAGAGTACAATAATTATAATTCATAACATATTACTTTATACAAATCAAATGTATTATTATTTTTTAAAGATGGGTTAAAATAAATCATTTAAATCACATGACTCAGTTGTTGAAAATCTAACTATGCAATGTTATACTTATAATATCAAATCAAATATTCATAACTTCCATATCCAACTGGTTCACTTCTTGGTACTTCCTCCATATGCCAAGACTTAGTCTATGCACCTACTATGCCCATCCATTAGTGGGTATCCCTACCTACCCCAACTATCGATTGGAGATGGAAGTAGGAATGTAGTAGCCAACATGGATCATATAACTAAAACCAATAATGTGATACAAAATGGCCATAGGTATAAAAAGGGGTATAGTGAAAGATAAGGTTTATTAATACACAATAAACCCAATAAAGCAATTTCAAATAAAAAACATTTCATGTTCCCAAACCTCAATTAGTCTTACAAATGGAGGAGTGCTAAAACATTCAACACTCTCTTGCCCTTCAACATCCTTCTAGTTTGCATTCAGATGACAACAACATCCATTTGAATCATGTTTCTAACATAATGTTGGTTTGTTTCTCACAAAATAATTCAAACTCCATAATGGATAAATCAAATAACATAGAAATGACATAAGACTATACCACCATAAAAAAGATGAAAAACATGTACAATTCAATACACAAGAAATAATTGGAGTTTAGCTAAGGGGTAGTTATACTACATCGTTCTTTTATTTTTACCTATAAACACCACCTTTTTCACTGTAGAACAAACTTCCAAGACCAACCTAGCTCATTATTGTTGCATTTCCACCCAATACAATAAGAAGGCCATTTGCAGTACCTCTTCATAGTCCAGTAATAAAACATATATAGATGTAAATGCTTTATTAATGATTATAAACATCTTAATTAATATTTAAATATTCTTAAAGTCTCCAAGATGTGAAAAATAATGTAAAATAGCCTTACAATATTCATCATGATTTTTTTCCATGTCCTTTTTCTAAGTAAGCATATTCAAAGGAAGATCAACATTCTCATGCTACTTATTAGTTAAATTACTTATTTTTGGAATCCTTTTATTGTAGGAAAATTTTTAAAAAAAATAATCCAATCAACTTTCACTTCACTTAAAGAATGTTGATAACTAAACATATGAACTATAGAATCTTGGATAATTTTTTTTTGGATAATGATTGAAACACATAAAAATAAAATATATATTTATTTAACTTATATCGTTAGTTACAACTTCTATTTACAATTTTCCTTCCAAGACTCTAACCATTGTGATGTTTTCATTTTTTTCTAATGCAAACTATTGTACTGATAGAGCTATTATGTCTAGATGAAAAGGATTTCACTCTTATATATGTTTTCATCCATCATAAATAACATTGCAATATATCTCATATAGAGCTTTAGGTGCACAAAATAAAAGAAACATTAACATATTCAATGTTTTCAAATAAATTATAAATCGATCATCATTCTTTATCTTGTATAAATAAAGTAGTATAAATATAATATTACAAAATATTAAATAAAAATGAAGTAGTATAAATTAATATAAATAATTATGACCATCAAAGTAAAGTAGTATAAATAAGTTAATGTCATAAGTATACATTTTGCCTTACAATAACAAGAGATGAGGTATATTGTTTCATTTTTGTGAGACCAATCTCCCTTTGGAATATATATATATATATATATATATATATATATATATATATATATATATATATATATATATATATATATATATATATATATATATATATATATATATAGTAAATTAGATTTATAAATATCTATAAATGAAAAAGTGTATGTGTTTGTGTGTGATATTATAAAATACCCAAAAATTGTAACCATTAGTGCCTTAAAATACCTAAAATGGTTTAGGATCAACTTTTTTTAAATTTTTGGCATAACATTATCATTTTTTTAGATAAGTAATAAGCCACTATGATATAATAAATTATTAAAGTTTTCTATACACTTCTCCCCTTTCAATTTTAATAGAATGGAGACTGTCTTAGTTGAGGGTTACTAAAAACAAACTTTGGTAAGCTTTTCTCCAAGAAAGAGTTTCATGAGGTTCAAATTAGTACTTGATTAAAAAATTAGTGCATAAAAATTAGTGCCCACCTAGGTCTCAAAAGGGATGTAGGCAATTAAAAGCATATGATTGTATAATAATATGGATCTTTACATTCAAAAACTTGTGTTTTCTCTAAGTTGGGTTGAAGCTTTTGGGTTTTTATTAATAATATCCATCCCTAATCCTAAATCCAAATGGTTACCATGAATTTTAGTTGTACATGCTTCAATCTCTATCTTTTATGAGGATAGGGTCCAAAATATATTTGATTCATCAATAAGTGGTCTATGGGAAAATTGAATTTAGCAAGAGGATTTATGCTTTCACAGTTCATTATAATTATAAATAGAAGATTTTGGATAAAAATTATATGCAAGATTTTTAAAATTTTTAGATATTTTAAAATACCCAAAATACCCATAATCTTTCAAAATACCTAAAATCTATAATACACAATTACCATATAGAAGATAAATATGTTTTGTTTCATTATAATGGACAATGGAAGCTTAGAATTAGAATCCATGATAAATTTATGCCACATCAATGCACCATGTATCTATCAAGATCTGTAACTAGTCTCCATAAAGTACCTTGCACAAATAACAAAAATTTACATTTATCCCCTCCGTCATGTGCATCTATTTTTAGAGTTACAAAAGTGATGACATTATATTCTATGAAATCAAAGGCAAACTCACTAGACTCTTAATCATCCATGATTGTTGAAGAAGCCACTCATAAATCATCAAGCAGTTGGGAAACATATGATAAATAATTCATGGGATGGGCATTGGGGAATCCATGAATCAAAATCCTTCACTAGCGTAACATCTTAAGACCTGAGTAATGCTGATTCATAATTTTAGTGAATGCTCTATAGACTAGTAGACCATGAAAATAAATTACGTTAATGGATACATTAAATTGAAATGTGATATCATAATTGTAATGGTTGAGTTAAATTCCTATGTGAATACATTATGAATTTGTGACTTTTGAGAGTATTGCACACCCCCATTCTACATAACCCAGTGCTAGTTATTTTACTACCATCAGCATTATTAATGGCTAGTAGTTGTCATTAAAATAAATTTAGCTAGGTGACTGAATGGCAAACCATAACAACTTTTATTGGATTGTTTATTATTTTATAAAAACAAGTTTTATCTAACCTACACTATTTAAAAAGCAAAAAATGAGAAGGTATTTTTAGGGAAATTTTGTTTTGATTGTATTGGTAATGGTTTTATTTCATGAGTCATGTCAGATAAATGATATTAACATGGGTAGGTGTGGCTTCCACTCTACCTTTTACTTATGATTTTCATTTATCCCTCCTCCCTAGTACCTACTTTGCATCACAAATTCCCACATGGCATGAACTAGGCCACCTAAGCACCCACTATCTACCACAATTAAATGACAAGTTACCAGTCTTAGTAAAATCTTTTGATGGGTATTTTTAAATGGGAACCTTATTTTGTCATTTTTATAATAAATTCATAATTTTATATTTTCATCCATGATCTGAATTTTAATTTTTTTAGGGCCACTTTTTAATCTATACTGCTTTGATGGGTTTGAATCCCTTGATGGGCTAATACGGGTTCAAATTTTACCACTTGGATGAATATAGTTTGGAGATGGTTAACTTATGTTTAATAATCTTTTTTGCTTAATAAAATTTGTATTTTAAATTTTAATTATTTCAAATTTATAAATTTAAAATTTAAAATTTAAAAAAAAATAAAAAATAAAAAACACTAAAAACAAAACAAAATCATATGCTAGACAAGAGATCCGTACTAAAGCCAGCCAATGGTTTTTTTATTTACTTTTAAAAATGTGACTAATAAAACTTGATGTAGTGAGTGTACATTAAATTATTTCAAATTAATATTAAAACAAAATTTCAATTTTTGTTGAGAATAAAATTCAAAATAAAATCTCACATATGTTTTCTAGAATAAAATTTGTAATAAAAGCCTTAAAATTTTACCAATAATATAACATGGAATAAATTGTGAGAAATGAGACAATTTTACTAAAATGATTCAAATTTGTTTGAATGCATATTTTTGTATCTACATTAACCTTTTTTACATTAAATATAAGTTATGTAATCAAGAACATAATCCACAAAAATGCATCAAATTTATGCTCAACTAAGTTTACTACATTGGATTAAAATTATTTTAATGAAAAAATTTGTAGCTACATTAATCAAATTTATGTTGAAAGTGATTCACATAATCAAAAACATAGTATAGTAAATTCTTTAATTTGTTAGTAACGTGTCAAATTCATTTTAATACTTAATTTTCTACATACATTAACTAGAATTTTATTGAAGGTGAGTCATGCAATCAAAAACTCATACCTATTAGTGATAAATGCTCACACCTTAGAATAATAATGTAATATTTTGAGTGGTTATTAATGGGGATAACATGTTTTCTTAATCAACTTTTTGGATGGCTTTTGTTGGTAGGGTCCAAACACATTTAGTGAACCTTGAACAGTGGCATCAACTAGACTAAGGTATATAGTTTGAAAGATGACAAGAAAGATACGAAAGGTAGGATGCAAAGATGATAATGGATTGATGGTGGTATTAATCAATGCAATAGGAAATAAAATAAAGGAGGAACAAAGATTTCCAAATCAGAGAAAATTTATTCCCTTGGTGTTTTAGAAGTTTGGGAGAACACCCAAATCCTTTGTAAAATTAGTCTCCCAGTCTGGATAGGCATCTTAAACCACATTGGAGCCTCTTAACCCAAAAAATTCAACTATCTATATTACCTTTGGTGAGGATGAGGTCACAACAGTGCTCAAAATGTAATAATGGTTCTCGTATAAAGTCATCATCTGTCATTTCACTAACCTCTAACTGAGTCTCTAAGATATTTATGCTAAGACCTCTAATCAAAGGTAACTCTTTTCAATAAATTTATCCTAGGAATAAAGGTTTTTTCATTATAGTGTTGGACATAAATGAGGGTGAAGATGTGGTTCAAGAATAACCTTAGTGGGATCTACACCCTCTTATAATAAAACCATGGTATTCAAAATTCAACCCACTCATTGAATCATTTAACATTAGGATTATTTGGGCTCTCCTACCACTTTTTAGTTTTAATTTTGGTTCAAAACCCATTACAAGGAAATTAGCAACACCTTGGGTGAGTTTAAACTAACTAACCCTGCCAGTAGCAAGTTTTTGTAGACCAATTTCCCATGAATCTTAGTTAGAATTGATGTCTCTAAATAAGTAAAAATAAAATTAGACCTAATATTAGAGGTTCATAACTTGTTGTATCCTCTTTACTATGATGGTTTTTTCTTTTTATTATCATAGATACTTTCATATTGGTCATTTGGCCATGACTTGTAGTAGCTATAGGATAAAGATTGAGACATCATGGTGGAGGGATGCTTCTCATGATCTTCTTACTGTGAAAAACATCGATAATGAGAGTGATATTTTTTATTTATAATAATAATCTATATATCTTAATTAAAAAAAATCCCTTGATTTAAGAGAGGATACCATGGATCTAATGTATTAAAATATTTTAGAAGAGAAGTTTCTAGACTAGGAACAAGGATGGAACTAAAGTCTAATACAAGTAAAATGGCTCATGGATTAACTAATAAATTTTATCCCATTAACTCAATTTAATTTTCCATCCATTTCTTTTAAAAATAAAAAAATTGAAGACATAGGGGTGTTGGATCAAGGTATAAAAGAAAAAGAAATGAAGATATCCAATAGTCTAAGAATCAATTATCATGATCCTCAACTCCCACAAAAAAATAGTCAATGGGGGAGGATATTAGTTTATTGATGGGTCCTAGCTAAAACATTATTATCATTTTCAAAAATTTGACATTTTCTAGTGCTAATGCTAAAGACAAAAGGCTTTGTTGTTGACTATTTCATGAATGTTTACTAACAGGGATTTTTTGAATGATCACAATTTGTTTGATGATGACTTGATAGATTTATCCAAGTGTAACATTAATATATGTGTCTCTTGTGAGCTTTGTTGATATATCATTTCCTCCATTCTAAAATGCTATAGGGCCTTATAAAACCCATGATTTTTATCCTTACATAAAAATTTTAAAAAAAATGTTGGTTACCTTTTACTACAAGTAGGTATTTCATTAAGTAGTGATGATTATGATGTCCTATATAAAGTAAACTTGTATAATGTTTTCCATGTTAGTAAGTTTTCATTACTTCTATACAATGTGAATTAATTAAATAGCATATTGTGAGTTAATTAAATAACACACTACAACCTCAAAATATTTTGTTTGATTTCTATAATACTATTTATCTATTAAATAATGATAAAAATTTAATAAACGATATGATGTTAATTTATTAACTAACACATTGAACTCATTTAACAACACAATATGAGTTCATTAAATACCACACTATAATTTTACAATGTTGTTTACTCCATATGGTGTTAGTGTATTTGCGTATCCATCAGTTATTATTATTAATTAGGATTTAATAATATGAATTTATTTTAAAAAAACATGATGTGAATTTAACATTAAAGGTTTCATGATTTTACAATCCATACAAATTAGTTACAACATTTTTATAATAGTTGTGTTTCCATTTATTTCTTGGCATTTTAGATCACTAGTCATGATTCTTCATCAAGAGAAAATGACTAATGGTTTAAACTAATTTTATAACACTCCTAAAACAATGTAGAGATAAAATTCAAAATTGGTATTAAGTGAGAGGTAGCCATTTATATATTTTTAAGAGAAGTGTTCAACCACCCCAAACTTTTTTCATACAAGCTCATACATATATTTTAACACCTAGTAGGAGACCTTAGATATTAATATCTCATATTTCATAATAATTTTTATAGATCAAATAATAAATATTAATTAATAATAATAATAACCACTTGATCTATAATGATTATTATTGAATTTGAGGTTTTCATTTTTTATGTCTCATAATAGCTGTCAAAATAGAGGTATGAGCTTGCATGAAAAAGTGGTGGGGATATGGGGATGAACACTTATTTAATAAATTTAGAAACTACTACCTCTCACTTAAAATATTTTTTGGCCATTATCTCTACCCTATTTAATGAGTGTTAGACTTTTATGCTACACAATTATTCCTTTTATTCTCATGAAGGATCATGAGTAGTGATTTGAAATGTCAAAAAAGAAATGCAAACATGGTTAATCCAAAATGATTGTAATTAACAATGTGAATTTATTTAATAACGTAGAGTTATTTCATTAAATAAATCACTAAGATCTGATAATGTTTTATTTTATTTCTATGATACTAGTGCATTTGTGTCCTCATTAATTATTAGTCCAAAGTAGTCTTTTAGTCATGCACATTATTTTTGTTTTTGTTTTTTTAAATTTGACATGTTTCTATATAATTTTATTAAAATTACAACATGTTATCCACATGTTTGATAAATTTTTTACATGACACTCTCTATTATTTTCTCTATATGAAATCAAATAGAGGTCATTTGATGGGATAATTTTACAATGTTTGTGGGAGATTAATGTGGAAAATATGATGATGTAGATATTACATGGTATAGTTGTTGGGTGCTTTATATTTATTTAAAAGAGATAGGAAGATATGGTGAGATAGGATGGCATATAAAGAGAAAATTCACCACTTTATAGCACTCAATTATTATTGGTCCAAGTTATGCTTTTATTGGTACATGTTCTTGTAATGTTTATATTTAAACATGTCTTGATTACATTTTATGTGAATTTAAACAGGTTTTCCATGTGTTTAATCAATTTTTACATGTCCACGTCTATTATTATCTTTTATTTTTACCTATTTTAATTTTATTAATATGTATAATTTTGATTTACCAAATGGAAAACATGTCAAAATTCACATACAATAGAATCAGAACATTTCAAAATCTAGACAAAATAAAGAAAATTCATAAATGAAATCATAATTTACAACATTAATAAGTAGATACATAAATATATTAGCAACATTGCAATTAAATAACACACCAATAATTTATATTATGTTATTTAATTTATTCACTATGTGTCATTTATTTAATACAAAATGTATTATTTAACAAGTTTACATTATTTTCTTAATTTGCTAACGAAGAGGAATCAAGATTTCATCCCAAATAATTAGAGATATCTACTCTAACACAAGGTAAAACCCCCTATAACCTCTCTATCAATGAGAAATAGGGCTTCATTTCACAAGACAAGTAGATCAAGAATCAATGCCACGCATTGGGTTATTTAATAATGTCATATTTTCTAAACACAAATTGACATGGTTATATGGTTTCTAATTTTCTGATGTTTTTTTTTAATAATCCATTATAACCATAAATATAAACATCAAAATGCAAGATTTTTTTTAATTATCCATAATCCTTCATTATTTTTATCACTACTGATTAAGGAATTATTGTTTTAAAAAAAATGTTAAATAGTGACCTTCAACCATAAAATTTGGAAAAATATTCATTAGTTGTGGGTGTAATCCTATCTTCTATTTCCCATATTTTTCTCTAATCAACATATATTCAAGTTGCACATAGAGGTTCATTGGTGAAGATGACACATTAATAAATACAATAATATGGGATGTATCATTAAATATTGAAAAATATGGGTCAATTGTGGGTGTATTATTCTCATGAATTTTCCATATTTTCCATATTATTATTTTCTCAATATGTAAAAAAACATTTAAATATAAGTTTATAGTGTAGATGAACACATTAATAAATGAAATAATATGAGATGCATATCAATATGTATGGAAAAAATGTTAGCAAAAACAATTCATAGTGAATTATTTTATATAAATTTTTAATAAATTATTTAATAAATTCACAATGTGTTATTTAATAAATTTGTACTGGATATTGAAAAAACTCAACAAGGATAGTATTCCATAATCTTAGTCTATATGAGCTCACTATCTTCATTATTATCACTATACACACATAAATGTTTTATTATAAATTGGATAGTCTTATTTTTTACCAATCCTCAACATTCATGAGTTGTGCATGTAAAGTGGAATCTTATTCGCATTCCATCTTAGCTAGTTATCGCCCTATAAGCTTGTCCTTCCCAGAAAATAGTGATACATATACAAGATATCCATAATTTAGGCCTAAATCATTCATTAACATAAAAAAAATATCACTAGACCCTATTTAAATTTTCCTTATATCCCTAAAATTTTAGGCAATAGCTATAAATATCTAGTTACTAGATCCATATGCCTTAGTTTACCCCATATATGCACTTTAAAATTACTAATTTACAAAAATGAAACATTTATTTGAGTCAACCCACATGTTTGACATGTTTATTTAGAGTTAAATTACCCTATAATGTCTCCAATATATACACAACATTCCTAATCCTAATCATATCTAACACTTATCTAGAAAACATCAATCACGTTTAGGAATACATATACACATCCTTGAGGCACTATAGTTAACTACTTTTTTATTTTTAAAACCAATAAGAGTAATAGACATAAAAACATGTTTAAATAATATTTTTAGGTTAAGATCATTGGGTATCAAGTGTCTAAATCCACTCAAATTACACTATATACTAGTAAATAACTATTTGGAGCATACATATGTGCTTTATCTATGTGTAATTAAAGTCATATTTTTAATACTAGAATGTACATAGCATTTAATGAATTAGTAAGTGGTGGCCAAGGTTGGCTCAAATCATACTATCTAAACCTTTATAATAAGAAAAATAAGTGTCAGAAGTGGACCTAGGATTTCAATAATAAGGAATATAAATCTAGATATGTGCATGGGACCAAACATCTAAAATTATAAAATATATGTCTATAATAGGGCATGATGATATGTTATAGAACAATACAACATATTTCACTTGAAAAAATCATTTAAATATTATATTAATATACTTACCATGGCATTTATTTGGGCATTATTAAATCCATATTAGAATATATTGATAGTTAACATCCTGATCTAAACAACCACATGCCAATTTATGATCATTATTGACCACTATAGACTCTCACCAACTACAACATAAATAAACTAAGGTAATCAGCCTATTTTATTAATAACATGTATAAATAATAAGTGAAATAAGTCAACCTTACACTGTATCTTGCATTGCATTCCTCCTAATCAATCTACATGAATTATAAAGTTTGAATTAGTCTCAATTTTTACCATGCTTACACCACAAAATCCAAACTATCAAAAAACAAGAGTGAACCCTTAACTCCTTCAAGCATGAAAAACCTTAGGCTATCTTGGGGTTTAATTATAGATTCATAGGATTTGAATTTTTTATATTAGGGTTTCACATATGATTTCTTATTTCCCATTATTTGCATAAACATATCATGGATATATTGGATATAAATAGTTTATATTTTATAATTAAAGATATGAATGTCATAATTACATGTTTTCCCTCAATATATGTAATATGTTTCACAACCATTTAGTGGAATGGATCAAACACATGCACAGTAAAAATAGGTATAAAATTAATGATGAATAATCATATTCCTTCTTTAGTAATCCCTATTATCTAAATATCCAATTTAGTATGCTTTTAGTTACTAATATATGTAAGATGGAATGCATTACTACTTTTGATACTCTTTACCCTAGACCTTAATGTGATGGTATATACCGTCCCACCCCATTATTTACCCAAGTCTTAAGTTGGATTATGTGCTCTATGATATTACAACTAAAATAGGTAGGGATCCTCAACATGCATGACAAAATAAAGGTAGTCAAATGCCCTTCATCTTACCCCTCAACCTTAAATGATGAAAGATAACTAAAATAAAGAGTATGATATCACTTATCACCTTAATAATACCTAATTCAATATATTTATAGTACAGTTTCTCAAAATGTCAACTATTTACAAGGATATCCTATATGTTGCATTGAATGAGACAACTAGAGAAAATGTTGAAAAACCATGTAATTTGCATCCATGGTGAATAAATTTAACATTATTGATGACATGATATATTTTTTTAAGGGGTAATTTCTTACACAATACACTATGCATTAAAATCTCCCATTGTTCATTAAATTCAAAATATTGAATACCAAAGTTGAATGTGTCTTGATAGATAATGAATATATGATGAATATTAATAACATTACATATTTAAAAATAGTAGGTACGAATATGTATTATATAAATAAATAAAATATAAAGATAAAATGATTTTATAATTTTCTTCATCAAGTTATAGGATGGATTACTTTAGATATCATAGTAGGTTATATGATGCCATCTATTATGTTTCATGTGATGCCAAATATATTGTATTATAATGTGATTTTTGGTTGAACATGTATCCAATAAATGTAATATATACCATAAATTTTAAATTTATGCATAAATGTTATTTATACTATATGTTCGTACACATACCCTATAAATATTTAGTATTTCAAGTATTACAAAGTAGCAAAAACTAACATGTAATCCTCAATTTGATTCTGTAAAATATATCATAATACCTCAATGACATATCATACCTATATATATATATATATATATAGGGAGTCAATAAAAATTAACAAAAAATGTTCATTTACAGATAAAAAGGATACATGATAAGATAAAATACCATATCTTCCCTTAATAGTCAATTCAGAGGATCCAAATAAGATATTCATGGAAGGGGATGCTATTTATGATGATAAGAGTGACATCCCAGTAAATATAGATGGGCATTTATCTATTCTTATTTTGACACCCATTGGTAGCAAAATTATAGAGATGATTATAATATGTTAGAAATGTTAAATTAGATAAGGAAAATCTAACTACTTCAAACACTCATAAGGATATTAAAGGAAAAAATTGCAAATTTATTTATGAAAGGATACCTCGAAGATAACTGCTCCACTAAAATAATTTTCTTAAAAATACAACATAACTCTTTAGAAAGATGTATCACATGTATCATAATGAATAAAAGATAAACAACAAGTATTCATGATAGATTCGGTAAACTATGTAGAGTTCATGGATATAAAACTAGATGTCATATTAAAAATAACTAGTGCACAATATAAAATGAAGAAAATACTACAGATGATACTTAATAATAATTTTATTTTTTCCTTGATACTCATCATAGAAAAATGGACATTGTATTAATATGTGCATCACCTTGTGACATAATATACAAGATTGGATTGATAGCCATACTATTAATTTTAATAATACTATCCCATTGAGTCGTGACTTTAGGACACAAAATATCAATAGAGAAATGGTTCTAAAGAAAATAAATACACAATCTCCCATAATCGAACATAATTGATAGGTTACTTTGACTATCATAGTTACACAAAATATATAGGGACAAGTTCATTTTGATAGTGATAGTGGATATTATATGACATGTTATCATTTATGTAATTCATATATTAATGTAGATGTTAATCCTTACTCATTACATATGATGTGCATAATGATAGACCTATACCTTTATGTGGATATCCGATTGATAGGAACATGGGCTATATTTACATGATTCATAGAACATTTTTTAATAAATACAAACAAAAAAAATTAGAAAATAGGTGTTAGGTTGTGGAGCTAAAAGCTTCACTGATGCAAACATGGAGAAGGTTGTTGAGAGGTTGTTGAGTGGCAGAGCAACCGGCGTAGGTCTGATCAACCGACATCAGTCATATCCAGTGCAGAAAAAATCGACATCGATCACAGATCGGCCAACGTTAGTCATCTCCAGCCAGACAGGAACCACCGTCAGTCACCTGTGTGGTTTAGAACTATGAGTGTTACAAACAATTTGTTAATGAACCAGTTGTTTGCATGTTAAGATGCTAATTTTAGTCTTGAGCTGTAGATCTAATTATTGTAATTGGATGTCTAATTATTGTTTGCATGGGATCTATATAATAGACTCATGGGCTATATTGTAATTTGTGCTAGTTGAGTTGAGCAAGGTTAGCTCCTTCTGAGAGTGAAGAGAGCAAGGGTAGCTCCTCCTAGTTCCACAGGGGTGCCGAGTGTGTATGATCAGGTTGGTCTGTAGGTATGCAGGATTAGGGAGAAGATACACTGGGGTACTGGTTTGGAGAATCATAAGGACTTGGTGAGGCAAGGACAAGGGTTATTTAGGGTGTAGAGAGATCTACATGGGTAAGTAAGATCATTGATTTGTAGGTGTGTGTGTGTGCGAGGTCAAAGGTGATCTGTGGGGCAGCAAGATCAAAGGTGATAACAACACAACATGTAGCAAGATCAGGAGAGATCTACTTGGAGTATGTTGTGTACTTGGAGTGCGTGGAGTATCAATTTTGGAGTGCGTGGAGCACTTGTGTACTGGAAATAGCGATACTCACTGGTGGTATTGGCAGTAGTGATACTGACTGGTTGGAGGTGAACACCCACTCTGTGTTTGAGTTGTGTGTTGGGACCATAAGAGAGAGAGTGAGCTCTTGAAGAGATTTACCGTTTATGCCCTAGAGGTGTGGGAACCCTAGAAGTGTGTAAGGAAGAAGAATGTGGCAATCTTCTTTGTTGTATTTCCTTCTAGAAGAGTATTAATACAATTGGGTATTATCTCTCATATTCTGTGCTATTTCTAAATTCTAGTTACTTGTGCATTCGGGTTAAATTTTGTGTCTAATTGCTTATATAAAGGTAATCAATTGTGTGCTTCTGGGTCCTAATAGTTGGTATCAGAGCTAAGGTTGCAGGGAGCAGGTTTGTGTTTGATTACATGTCACTCTTAGGTGTTTCTGATTGAGTGAGAGTATAGCAATGGTAGAAGAAAGTACACTAAGAATGGAGGAATTAAAAATCACGAATGGTCAATTACGGTGTTATGGAAAGAAAGAGCAGGTAAAGAAATATTGTTGGTTGATAGAAGATCATCATGAAGGAACTAAAGAAGTAGATGTTGCAGGTGTTGTTGCATAGGATGCTCTAGGATGTTCTTTGGATAAAGTAGAATCTTGGTTTATAGATTATGTTGCCTCTTTCCATCTAGCCCCAATTAGAGGGGTTGGTGAGCCTTGTCAAAGTATTGGCAAAGGGGAAGTGTTGCTGAAATTGCAGGCGGCCAACACATGGGTGTTGAAGAAGGTCATGCAGGTCCCAGTCTTGAAGATGCGGCTAATTTCTTTAGGGAAGTTGGGTGATGAGAGATGCACAAGAACTCTCACAATGGATGCACTTGAATTAGCATGTGGTAAGAGTGTAGGTACTCTTTATCTACCTACTTATATTACTAATTCCACATCTGTTGCACAGGTGTGGCTTTGTAAGCTTGGTCACATAAGTGAAAAGAGAATGGATGTTCTTAAGTCAAATGGTCAGAGTTCAGCTTCGGAGAGCATAGACCGAGATTTTTATAAGCAGTGGGATGATACAAGAAAGGATTTGATTTATTGCAGAAAAAAGAAGACTAATGTATTTGATAAACTTAAGAACTGGAAAGACTTGGTGTTCATGGAGGAGATGATGGATAGAGATCAGTGGATGGGATTGGATATCTCTGAGCAGAGTAGTTTGGATAGGGTTTTGATTCAAAGTAAGCTCGTGAGTAAAAAGTCATTACTCACAGGAAAACATAGGTACTAGCGTCAGTCAGGGAAAACCAACATCAAACAAATAGGCACCGACATCGGTCATGTGCAGACAGGCAAATTTGGTGGTGTCGGGTAGGTCGAGACTAACGTCAGTAGTATAACCAGCGTCAGTGACCTGGACAGTAGCATGGAACCAATGTCAGTCAGATGCAGACTATGTGGTGACTGAGGTTAGTCACTAGAATGAATTTTGGGCAGACAACAAGCTGTCAAGGAGTCTCAAATGCCCATATGGAGGACTGAAAGGGTAAGTAAGACTCCAATTTGTTATTCCTCTTCTTTATACTTGTTGCTCACTACAGAGCAAGAAGGATCTAGGAAATAGTGGGAGCATGGCATGATTTCTTTGGAGAAGAACCAAATGGGAGATTTGGTAGAGTTACCAGCTGGGATAAAAGCACTGAGAGACGAATGGATTTCTTGGTTAAAGAATATAGAGAATGGACATGTGAGATGGAAGGCCAGGTCATATGGTCTTGAGGAAGCTGCAGGATAGTGGTACAAGTTTGATAGGTGGATGACAAAGCATGGCTTTAGTCAGTGTCATTGTAACCATTGTGTTTGTCTTACCAGGGTGGATGATGGTCGTGACATTATCATGTTATTGTATGTGAAGGATGAGCTTATTGTAGGTTCAGACATCCAGGGTTTTGCTGAGCTAAAGGTAAGATTAGTTTAGTGGTTTGCCATGAAGAATTTGGGAGCAGTGAAATTCTTTAACATGAGTAATCCTAGAGATAGGGAAGATCACAAGTTGATGTTGTCACAGGATGATTGTGTGAAGGTAGTGCAAGATGCAGAATGACAAGTGCACCTATGGATGGACAATTCACAGAATAGGGTCCCCAATCACATGATGAGGTTGAGTACATGTGTACTCCCTGAGTTTGCCCAAGCAATGGGTGCTATCAGAAAGTTTGTAGTCAATCTGGGAAGGAAGCACTGGAAAGTAGTTTAGTGGGTTCTTAGGTATCTGAGAGGAATCAGCAGCAAGTCAACATGCTATGCAGGGTCAAGTTCTTTTCTACATGTGTTTGTAGATGTGAATATGGTAGGTTACTTTGATGATAGGTGTTGCACCACATGATGTGTGGTGGTTGGTCTTCAAGTTTGAGCTTGAAGAGGGATACCATCTAGGAAATAGATTAGACAGTGTATAGGTATAGGTACAGTGCAGCTGTTTATCTCCAAGTGGGAGATTGTTAGGTTATGAAGCTAAAAGCTTCAGTAATGCAAACATGGAGGAGGTTGTTGAGAGGTTGCTGAGTTGCAGAGCAACTAGCATCGGTTTGATCAACTGATGTCGGTCATATCTAGTGTAGAGCAAACTGACATCAGTCAAGGATCGGCTGACGTCGGTCATCTCCAGCTAGATAGGGACCGACGTTGGTCGCCTATGTAGTTCAAAACTATGAGTGTTACGAATAGTTTGTTAACAAATTAGTTGTTTACACATTAAGAGGCTAATTTTAGTCTTGATTTGTGGATCTAATTATTGTAATTAGATGTCTAATTATTGTTTGCATGGGATCTATATAATAGACTCATGGGCTGTATTGTAATTTGTGCTAGTTGAGATGAGCAAGGTTAGCTCCTTTTGAGAGTGAAGAGAGCAAGGGTAGCTCCTCCTAGTTCCACAGGGGTGTTGAGTGTGTATGATTAGGTTGGTCTGCAGGTGTGCAAGATCAAGGAGAAGATCCATCAGGATACTGGCTTGGAGAATCATAAGGACATGGTGAGGCAAGGACAAGGGTTCTTCAAGGTGTAGAGAGATCTACATGGGTAAGTAAGATCATTGATTTTCAGGTGTGTGTGTGCAAGGTCAAAGGTGATTTGTGGGGTAGTATGATCAAAGGTGATAGCAACACAATAGGTAGCAAGATCAGGAGAGATCTACTTGGAGTACATTGTGTACTTGGAGTGCATGGAGTACTCAGTTTTAGAGTGCGTGGAGCACTTGGTACTAGCAGTAGCAATACTGACTAGTGGTACTGGCAGTAGTGATACTGACTGGTTGGAGGTGAACACAAACTCTGTGTTTGAGTTGTGTGTTGGGACTATAAGAGAGAGAGTGAGCTCTTGAAGAGATTTACTGTTTATGCCCTAGAGGTGTGTAAGGACGAAGACTGTGGCAATCTTCTTTGTTGTATTTCCTTCTGGAAGAGTATTAATGCAATTGGGTATTGTCTCTCATATTCTATGTTATTTCTGAATTCTAGTTACTTGTGTATTCTGGTTAAATTCTGTGTTTAGTTGCTTATACAAAGGTAATCAATTGTGTGCTTTTAGGTCCTAAAAATAGGGCCAATAGATGATATGTGCTACTAGTTTACATGATTCATTTATGATTTATCACATGCACATTATAATATACATCTGATTTATTTATATAATTGTTTAATGCTATAAATGAGTGGGATAAAAGACATGAATGTTATATATGACATTGACATAATTTATATGAAGGACATTCCTAAAGATACATTCTATCCTTCCTATATTTGGGTATTTGTATAATGTGGGTATATTGTTTTTTTTTTTTTTTTTTGTAATAAAAGGGGTAAAAATAATATTAATATGAAAAGAGCATTACAAGAAGAATGGGGGCCAAAAACCCCCAGAAGAAAGTGGTATAAATTAAAAAACTAGGCACACGCCCAACTATACAATATTATGTACCTCCTTATCAGCCTCCAGAATTCTTTCCAAATCAGAACGCAATGGTGGGGGGAGAGACCCCCAATCCTTAATGTTTCCACCATCCAAATGGTCAGACGCCCATTTATCCAAAAAATTCACTACCCTATTCCATTCACATGGAATATGAGCAAAGGTAATGCTATCCATAAGCGAGCGAATCCACAAAATCTATTGCACAATCAGAGATAGTTTCCAATTGACATCCACCACTTTCCTCTTGATGAGCAGGTTAATCAAGACTTGAGAGTCATTCATAGATAATCCTATGCCAACCTAATGCTTGGGCCTTCTCAAGGGTATAAATAATGGCTTGACCTTCTATCATGTTAATGGTTTGGAGCCCCTCAAGAACCGTAAAAAGGAAAATCATTGTACCTTCAGAATCCCTTCCTATCCCTCCAGTACCTATGGGTCTCAAATTACCTCCAGAGGAACTATTCGTATTGATCTTGAGAATCCCACTAGGGGGTGTTGCCACTGACTAGTCCTGAGAATCTACGCCTTGACCTGCTTGCTCCTCCTGACACACGCTGACTAACCAGTTAACTACTGGAATCCAAGTCGTGCCACTACTTGAGCATCTTGTTTGGTCAAAGGAAGGTAGATCACGCTCATTGCTTGGATAGTTTATTGGATCATCCCCACCACTTTATGCCATACTTGTTGTACCATGATCCTCACCCCCCAAAAAATTCACCTATTTTGCTCAGGCTAGATCTACCAAAATAGAAAAATGGGGTCGCCCAACCATATGTCCCTCAAGAAGGCTGCCATTGAGGGGGGATCTCCCAATCCATTCTAGAAATTAACCACAGATTGAGCATGAAGACATGGGCACTACCAAACATCCCACCAATAATGTCAAAGTTGTAAGGCAAAGGGGCATCAAAAAAAAAGGTGTGTTGAATCCTCCTCGGTCGCTTTGCACATAACACATACAGAAGGGCCTTGGAAACCTCTCTTATGTAGATTGTCCCAGGTCAAGCACCTATTCCAAGCTAGCATCCAAGAAAAATAGTTGCATTTAGGCCATGTGAAATTTTTCCAAACCTGTCTCCACTAATGCACTTCCCCCCTACCCAATCTCTGAAGAAGTAAAGCCTGATATCTAGATGAAATTGTGTAAGCTCGCTTGGGATTGGGAGACCAAGCTAGTTCATCCTCCTCCTGAAGAGGACTACAATGATGCCTAGAAAGGATGCTCAATAGATCCTCATTCTCTTCTTGCATCTCATTAATAGGCCATGTTTTGGGAGATTTCTAATGAGCTACCTCCACTTGTCCTTGTGTAATGTAAACTTTGAAGTCACTCACCTGAGACTAGCTAGCATCAAGGAATCTCTGACAAAGGTTTAACAAATTTGGAAACTGATAAATGATGGGAGGATATCCATCCCAAGAGTCAGACCAAAAGAGAGCCTTGGATCTCTGTTTACAAATCCAGATTAAGCCATTCTTGATGAGAGTAGCCCCTTTTTGAGAGTACCCCATATTGCCAAACGTTTCCCAATAAGCAGATAGCAAGGAATGTCCCTCTGAATGGTTCCAGAGTAGTACTTCTATGAGATAATTTTGGCCCAAGCTTTGTCTTGTTCGGTGCACCATCGCCAATAAAGTTTGGTTGCCAAAGCAGTACCATTTAAGTCTGTCTGCCTCAGACCAAGATCGCCATATTGCTTGGGGCTGTAGACAATCTCCCATCTAATAAGGCTCCATTTAGTGGAATTCAGACTACTAGCCCATAAGAATTGTCTGGTAACTGAATCAAACTACTTACCGAATCCCATCAGGGAAACCTAGAGCATACACCCATAAATGGGTAAAGCTTGCACCACAGATTGGATAAGTTGAACTCAGACCACAAAGGATAACCACCTATGTGTCCAATGATTCACTTTTACCCAAAATTTCTCTAAAATAGTCTGCCAAGATTCTTTGGATGTACAGCCAACCGAGATAGGGATACCCAAGTAAATCAAGGGGGGAGTCCTGATATAAAAATGCAGAGTCCTCGTGATCCGCTACTGAATAGGGCCCAGAGTATTGAAGAAGAAGATGGAAAACATATCTTCATTGACATTTTGTCCTGGGGCCATTAAATAAGCATATAACACCCTGCATAAATTAGCAGCTTCAGTCATTGTGGCCATGATTATAAGGATAGTGTCATCAGTAAATTGTAGGTGGGATTGCGCTCGCAATTCCCCTCCCCATCACCATCCTTAGATATGTCCTTCCCCTCTCTTCCTACTGATCAACTACCCCAAACCTTCAGCAAGGATAAGAGAAAGGTATGGAGATAGAGAATCACCTTATCGTAGCCCTCTTGTAGCACCAAAAAGCTCTATGTGTTCTCCATTGATAAGCACTGAGAAGGAAGCTGAGGAAATGCAGCTCATGACCCATTGAGTCCATTCATTTGCAAAGCCAAAATCATGAATAACCTTCCACAGGAATGACCATCTGACCCTATCAAAGGCTTTTGCCATGTCTAATTTAATGAACATCACCTTATCTTTCAAACTAGCCATGGAGTGAATGGACTCAATAGCAATAATGATACCATCCAAGATTTGCCTACCTTCCACAAAACCACTTTGCTCTTCTGAGATCATAGCACTCAACCCTCTTTTTAACCTATCTGCAATGATTTTAGATATAATTTTGTAAACCACATTGCAAAGGGATATAGGGCGGAATTGACTTAGCCTATCAACACCTTCGCATTTGGGTATATAATGTGGGTAGATTGTGACCTTTACATGAGTTACACATTCATATTTTCATTCCATTGATTATATTGAGCTACTTACATTGATTACACATTTTTGGAGATTAACATTATTTTTTCTCACCTTTCCTATGTTATTTTGGCTTATCGTAAGTCTATCTTTGAAGCGTAGTAAATTTATTATCATAATAAATTGACTTTATCCAAAATTTATGATGTGTCTCTTACCTCTTTTTCCATCTTGTAAGATTTTGGAGTTACATATATAATTTGATCCTCCCACCACACATCAGACACATCCCTCCATTTATTTGGAATATGACATTTGGCACATATTAAGGAGGCCTCATAATGTCATGATGGGATTTTTGGAACTACATGATCCTTCTTATTGCTCTATTAAAATATCCATCTCCTACTCTCTTCAATAAAAGTATTACTCTAATAATCTCGTGATGCCTCTTATATCTTGAGGTGACTCTCTTCTCATTTTACTTGTTATTATAATCAGATTTAAATTGTTTGTAATAATTTTAAAATGTTATGGGGGTTTTCTCCATTTTATAGTTCTATAATTATCAACTCCCATCTTTCAATATTTCATATTATTTTAATCTTGAGTTAAGATCGTTGTTTTTTCAAATTATGTTAAATGTATTCAACATTATTTTATTTTGATCTTAACAAATAATCTAATATGGTATGATATATATGTTTTGATTAATGTTTGAATCATTGAGCATGTGTATATTTGTATCTCGATAAAAAGTAATTATTTTGAAATTATTAAACCTTTAGTAACCTTGGTTATTACTTTTGTGCACTCTAATCTTGTCTTACAGGTTTCTAATAATGAGCTTTATAGTTGTTTTTTATTTTTTTCATTTGGTTTTAAAAAATAATTATAGAATTTCATCTTAGTTTCAGAAACATATTATACCATTTATTCCATTTTTTTAACTCGAAAGAATTAGTTTTTTCATCATTGATTAATCATAAAATAATTCTCATAATTCTATTTTTTAAGTCAATTATAAAATCTTTCAAAATACCTTCCTTGTGTCTATATTTTATATATTCTATGTGTTGCATATTTACTCTCTTTATCCTATTTATTTTATTACTTTTCAAGCCTCACACAATGCATATCTAAAACACATTTTTATCTAGTTAGTTTTTGGTATATTCCCAACATTTTATTTGTTGTGTTCTTTCTTTCAACTGGCCTCCTTTAAGAAGTTATTAACATTACATCTTAATTATTTTGCATTTTGCCTATCACAATCATGTCTCAATATAATTATATGGTGCATTTTATATTTACTCTATTTTGAAACTGCTCCCTTCATCTCATGGAATTTTTATTTATATATGTAGAGTGTTGTAGTTACTTATGGTACTTTATTATAGTTTTTATAAAATTAAACCTTGCCTAGTTGCCATTTTTTATTATGTTGAGGTTGATGTTTATTTATTTGGTCTTTATTCAATGGCATTATGGTATGCCATTGATATTCTACATTATGTATTTGGTTTCGGTTTATATATATATATATATATATATATATTCTATTCCCATTGCTCCATTGAATAGATACAGATCTTCAGGAATTTGGTGTTGATAGCCAACATAGTGTAGAATAGATATATAATAACCTTATATAATGTATCCAAGGTGTGATTGTAGCTATCAATAGTTTTTATTAACACATTAGGACTATGATGATTGCACGATGGTCCATTTAAAGTAGTAATAATAATAAACTATTATCTATTTATATTTAGTATGGCCTATTAAAAAGGCATTGGATTCATTTGATTTAATTTTGGAAATTTCATATACCACTGCTAACAAGTTTTAAACTAAAATTAGACATCCATCTAATCTAATGATATAAATTTACATTCAGTGAAATATTCAGATAGGGTATAATTAATCAAAGAACCTTTATTACCAAAATATGCCATAGAAAAAGCCAATGTCATTTATTAGTTATTTAATATTACTACATGTAGCCTAAATTTTCTTTAAGTGTTTAAATAACTCCCTCAAATTTTCATGGTATGTTTTATTTATAAAAGAGAATGTATAAAACTTTTCATAATGGAAGGGTGAATTTTTACTTAGATATTTATTTGTTCGCTATGACAAAATGAGATGAACCTTATAATAAAGTTAATAATAATACTAGGGTACTCTCTTGTAGTTTATTAATAATTAAAATCTAAATTTAACATCTAAATTTTCCTTGACTCAGGGATAACACAAGTATATTGTTAAAACAGGAAAATATTAAAAAAAAAGTTTATGTGGACCTCCTCTTCAATAAATTATTAAAAAATGTTTGCCTCAAATGATAAAATCAAAATAAATTCTATGATCGAAATTAAAATGTCTTATTTTCATCCTCAAGTGTGCCATATCATGGAAAATGAAACTTATCTACATTAACATGTGCCCCAAAAAATAAGATGATGTGGGAGCATCTATGACCTCATGCAATCTTTCACCAAACAAATATATGATATTGATATGTATGAATAAGTGGGAGTATATATCCCTAATATCAAAAAATTTAATATAAATTTGGATTATTTATGTATATTTGTCGTAATTATTATCTTTAAAGACTAGTGCAACACCTTAAAACCTAATTTGCATTTCTAAACAACCACAATTACGTTATAAAGCTTGTGTTAACTTAAAATTTTGTATAAATATTGGAAATTAACTAACAAATTTCTCAATTTAGATGTTACCACATTTTTATTGATTTGCATGAAAATTGAAACAAATGCTAAAAAGCTTGTGATAATGTGAAATTTTACAAAGAAATTATTATTAGCATTATAAATTTATTTGTCAAAACCAATCTTAGTGCACTAACATGGTTTGCCCATAAAATTTAAAATATCCTATAGATGTTGTAGTACCTTGTGGTTCTATAGGAATAATATTGACATTATTTGGAAGTCATATGTAAAATTAGATTATGGCATAAATTTGTGGATTATTTCCATAAATAATACTTATTAAGAACTCATGCATGGCTA
>JARHVA010005961.1:107500-147500 GCA_037957365.1 Torreya grandis | reverse complement strand
TTCCAAGATTGGTGCTGGTTTTAGTTTCAGTGAAGTGGTGGGCATGAATTTACCAAGACAAGATGTGCAGAGGTGTGAGGATGCCCTCTTTTCTCAGAATATAGATGTTAATGATTTTAATCTACCTAGAGGATCCAGGATCATGAAGGTTAATGGATGTCTTGAGAGATGCAAAGAATGACCAAAACTGGTAATTCCCTTTGAATTGATTGCTGAGGATGTAGAATACTATTCTAATCATTCCTTATTTTGTAAGTTCCTAGGTTTAAAAGTTTCCCTTCAATTCTTGGAGAGATGGGCTCAATGAGTTTGTGAACCTGAGGGTGAAATGGAAGTCACAATGCTCGCAAACAACTACTTCATGGTGACATTTATCTGCCTGACTGACCACAATAGGGTCTTTCAAGGGGGGCCTTATTTTTATAACCAAGTGGGATTATTTGTAAAACCATGGCATGCAGGCTTTAACCCCTCTGAGGAGCTCCCTAATAGAATGCCAGTGTGGGTGTGGTTGCCTAGATTTCCAATAAAATGCTATCGTGAGGACGTGCTTCATATGCTGGCATCAATGCTTGGAAGACCTATTGGATCTTCTACACAAACCTTGAGTAAGAACGTGATGACCTTTGCTCATATTTGTGTAGAAATTGATTTAAGTAAACCATTGCCAGATGTAATAGAGATGAGTGCAGGTTCATATTCTTGTGTACAACAACTAGACTATGAGACTCTTCCATTCAGATGCCATCTCTGCCTTGAATATGGCCATCTGGTGTGTAGATGTCCAAAAGCTAAGCCTTTGGAGCAGCATACTATGCCTCCCTCTAGCTCCATACCTAGTACTAACAAAGGGAAGAAGCCTGTAGCAGGGGATAATAAGGATGTTGAGGGCTTTGTTCAGGTAAAAACATGAACCCATAGTAGAGGACAGAAAAAAACTTTAAGGGAACGACAAGAGGAGGATACATTTAACAGGCTTGAGATCTTAGACGAGTTGGGGCAGGAAGCAATTAATCAAGATATGAGCATTGTTGATCAGCATGAGTTGGATTCAAAATTGGTGATTGGCGCTGCCAAGACTCCATGTGTTATGCCAGAAGAAATCACTATGCCCATGCTCATGGACAGACAGAAGGGAGCACAAGTGGTGGAGGAGTCAAATGCGGGTATGGGGCAGGGTGTAGAGGAAGTAGAGCTTGTGATAAGGGCCATGGCAGTAGACGTGGACAAAAAAGGGAAAGGTACCTCTCATCTGGGCATCCTTCATAAGGATGGGAAGAAAGGGACTTTGGAGAAAAATACTAAGATAGGGCGTAAAAAGGACCTGGAAAGGATTAAGATGATTGGGGAGAACATGGTGGAGTCAGGAGCAGTTAAGACCCTGGACACCCATTTCTTGACTCCTCCCAAATGATTGTTATCTCTTGGAATGCAAGGGGCTTAAACAACAGCCCCAAACAAAAATTTGTTCGAGAATTAGCACGTAGGCATTCTCTGGATGTTCTCTTTTTGCAGGAGACTAATGTTTCTATTGATTGTATGATGACTATGGCACCTAAGATATGGAGGCAAGGCCATTGTCAGTGCGTTGGAGCTTAGGGATCTTTGGGGTGTGTGGCATGCTTATGGAACCCACACAAGATCTAGCCAGTGTCTTGGATTTCATTTATATCCTCCTTATCTATGGTTTCTTGGTGCATTAAATCAAGGAAATCTCTTATTTTCTCTAATGTCTATGCTCCGACGGATTTTCTAGGCAAGCTCGAGGTATGGAGCAATATTCATGAGGTTCATAGTTTATTTCCTTATTTTCCTTGGATTATTGTCAGAGATTTTAATGCCATCCTGGATTTATCAGAGAAATGAGGAGGTAATATGAAAAGAGAGCCCTCTTCCATTTTGCTTAGTGACAATATCTCAGCCCTTAATCTTGTTGACATTAAGCCCAGCAACGACTGATTCACGCAAAACAATAGAAGGTTGGGGGACAACAGTATTGCCGAGCACCTTGACTGTTTCATGGTATCATGTTTTTGGGTGGGGGGATTGTGGTCTTCCAGCTTTGAGATACTTGATTGGTGGGACTCAAATCATTGGCCTATTAAGCTCACTATTTCATCGTCCAAGATGCCTCAAAGATCGCCCTTTAAATTCCATCTCATGTGGCTCAGGGACCCAAAACTATATGGTTGTATGGTCGAATGGTGGAGAAGAGGTAGACTAGGATTTGGAACAGCTATGTACAGTTTTGCCAAACTATTACAATTTGTCAAATATCAGCTCAAGTGCTAGAACAGACAATGTTTCAACAACATTCACCAAGAGAAAAATGTGACACAAATACACTTGAATGTAGTGACCTAGATGATTAGGGAAGAGGGGGTGTCTGACATCTGTTAAGAGAGGAGGCTAAAGCTCTTCAAGTGGTGGAGGAATGGGAATTGAGGGAGGAAATCTTCTAGAAGCAGAAAGCATGGAATGTTTGGCTTCAAGAGGAAGATAGGAATATTGCATTCTTCTTCAACTTTGTGAAAGCAAAGAAACATGGTAATACTATTTCCTCATTGGTGACGGATAGGGGGGAGACCATTCATTCCAATCGGGGTATTCGTAATGAGGCAAAGTTATACATTGCTTCTTTATTTTGGGAGGAAGAGTAGGGGGATTTGGTGGCTGAGATCCAAGTTCTTTCATGTATTCCCTCTTTGGTCTCTAGGGAGATGAATGAGCATCTTATGAGTGTCATTTCTATGGAGGAGGTAGAGAGGACAATTTTCCAGATGCAAAAAGGTAAAGTGCCTGGGCCGGATGGATTTTTGATTGAATTTTTCTAGGAGTTTTGGGACATTATAAAAGATGATCTCTTGGCTACTATTCATGAATCTCAGATGAATAAGTAGATGCTCAGGGCTTTAAATTCGACTTTCCTAGCTCTTATCCCTAAGGGGGAGGGAGCTGATCAACTAAGTCAATTTCATCCCATTTCCCTCTGCAATGTGATTTATAAAATTATCTCCAAACTGATTATGGATGGGCTTGAAAAGGTGGCTAACTTTGTTTATTTTTGAAGAGCAAAGTGGATTCATGGAAGGGTAACAAATCTTAGATGGCATTGTGGTAGATACTGAGGTGATTCATTCGATGGCCAAGTCAAAAGATAAGCCCATGTTCATTAAGCTGGATATGAGTAAAGCTTATGACAGAGTTTGGTGGTCCTTCCTTAAAAAGGTTTTGAGTGCTTTTGGATTTAGTGAGGATTGGATTCGATGGGTCATGAGTTGTGTGAATTCAACCTCATTCTTGGTTCTAATTAATGGGGAGCATTTAAATTTATTTGGAGCTTACGTGGCCTTCAACAAGGTGATCCCCTATCCCCTAATCTGTTTCTTCTTCTGGTTGAAGGGCTGGGTCTACTGATCAAAAGGAATTTGGAATGTAGACATATTCAGGGCTAGCAGTGGGGTGGAGGTCTCTTGGCACTCTCACACCTATAATTTGTAGATGATGCAGCTTCGATGGGCATGGCAACGGTGAGAGAGGCGTCTAATATGTGCAGAGATTTGGATGTTTATCTTGAGGCATTTGGATAGCTAATTAATGAGGGTAAGTCTTTAATTTATTTTTGCAACACCCCTCTTCTGATTCAATAGAGAAATGCTAATTTGTTTAGGTTCCAAATTGGAAGTCTTCCTCTGCTTTATCTTGGCATCCCCATCTCAACTGGGAGATAATCTAGGGAGACATGGCAGGGCCTTCTAGACAAATATTATGCTAAGGTTAATCATTGGACTCACTGTTGGTTGTCCTTTGCTAGTAGGGTTCAGCTACTTCAATCAGTTGTGCAGGCACTCCCTATATACAGGTGTATGGTTCAGGTTGCACCGGTGTGTTTTGTGAGAGAGCTTGACTCCTTGGCTAGGCAATTTCTTTGGGTTGGCAATTTAGTAGTGACTAAATGGAGTCTCATCAAATGGTAAACTATTTGTAGTCCAAAAAGGCTAGGAGGTCTTGGATTAGGATAGTCGCTTCTCTCTGGTACGGCTTTGGCTGTGAAACTGTATTGAAGATGGTGTGTGGAACTAGACTGGCTGTGGGCTAGAATCTTATGCCATAAGTATTTGGCAGGGGTTCCTCAGAGTGATACTCCTCAGCATAGTTTCATTGGGAAGGGGTTGATGATCTGGTCCATGCTCAAGAAAGGAGCTAAGCTCATTAAGCGTGGTTTATTCTGGATATGCAAAGATGGGATGGAAACACAATTTTGGCAGGACTCTTGGGATGGTTTTCTGCTCCTAGCAGATCAATATCCTTAGATAAATATATTAGCGCAAACACTTGGTGAAGCCAGCTGGTTCAGGGTGGTTGATTTCAAGGAGTTTTCTCATCAGGGACAGGTGATGACAGTGAGGTGGAAATCACCAAAGGAATGGCCAATTAGGGGACTGGAAGTGGAGTGCACTGAACTCCATTCCATTCTTGTTGGACGTAGTTGTAGTGCCCTTTTGGAAAGGGATGTTTTGGCATGGGCCCCCAATCTGAAGGGTTCTTACACAGTGTCTTTAGGGTACCAGGTGATGATCTCTTACCAACTGGATGGCGTGAGGGAAGTTCCATAGTGGAAAAAAGTTTGGAATAGTTTCTCTTGGTCGAAGTGTAATTGTTTAACTTGGACCTTGGCCTGGAATAAATGCTTGACGTGGAATAATATCTAGAGAGGGGATTTGCTGGCCCTTCAAGGTGTGTTTTATGCCGCAGTGACGAGGTGGATTTTCCACATCTATTCTACAGATGCCCATTCTCAATGCAATTATGGCATTTTTGGTGGGCTACATGGAAATGTCAATGCATCCATGCTTCCTCGGCTAATATTTGGGCAAGATTGGGTAGAACGCCCTCATTGGCTTCATTTTTACAAGAGGTATGGTACGCTGATCCCATCTCCGTTCTGTGCAAGTCTGGCTTGAAATAAATCACAAGATTTTTTGTGGAGAAAATTTGGGAATTTAGCAGGTTTGGACTAGAATTCTAGGCATGGTCCAAGAAATTGTGGGGGTTAAGAGTGAGATTACCCTGCCACTAGCTAAGAGTGATGCTGAGATTGCAGAGAAGTTGGACATTCAGAGAGTTTCTCTGATCTCAACATGTGTCAGGAGAGGTAGACAGGTGAAGCAAAGAGTGCAAAGGATGGGGAAATGAACGCCACCTCCCGCAGGTTTTTTGAAACTTAATACGAATGAGTCATCCCATGGGAATCCTGGCTCGACTGGGATAGGCGGGCTTGGCAGGGATTCTACTGGTTCAGTGGTTTTGATTTTTGTAGGTAACAAAGGTGTGCAGATAGTCAACCAAATGGAAGGCTGTGTGATTTTACGTGCTTTAAGGAGAGCTTATGATTTAGGGTGGAGGAAAGTGATTTGTGAGGCTGAATCTCAAGTTTTGGTTAATTTGCTTCTTGAGAAGAAGACCTCCGATGTGTGCTAGCAGCTATCTTTGATTGTTCAGTAGATTCTTCAGGTCAGTGCTTGTATGGATTTTGTGATTTTTGCCCATATTCCTAGGGAATGAAATAGGACAGCTGATTGCCTAGCTAGATGGGGATTAGAAGAATTTGTAGGTCAAAATTTTGATGGGTGGGAGTAGATGCCCTATGCACTTTGCCAAAATTTGGAAAGGATTATTGTGGAGGATGAGATTGGTATTGGAGCGTAATTGGTTTGTCCTTGTGGTTTTTCGTGTTTTTGTTGATTCCTGAGGTGTTGGTCTCAGGCTATTTTGTATTGTGGTATTCTTGATTTTAATAAAGTTTTTACCCCTCTTTTATTCAAAAAATATAAAATAATGTATTACCTTAAAAATTAATAACTCGCGATTAAATAAATTTAACAAGCTTATTTTTAATGGATGTCAAATTTAAGTTTAAAATTAAATGTAAACACACTCACATCATTACATTATTTTAACTCTTAAAATATTACTATAAAAATACCTTATCATTATAAAGAGGATGTTAAAATAATGTCTACCATAATTTTCCTTTGACTGTCATGACATTAAATACTTCTCCCCCTACTACCATTATAAATTATACCTCTTTACATAATATTAAAAAAAAATTAAATAAATATATAAAAAACTTTCAAACCAAATAAACATGTTCATACTAAATAAATATTACTAGTAAATATGTTAAAGCTAGACATACGAAATAAATTAACATCGTAAACATATAATTAAAAAAACATTTATTTTAATCATCTTAAACCACATTAAATATCACATATATAAAGATTTCCAAAGATATATAAATTTCTTTGGTATAGAAGATAAAATGTTGATATTCAATATCCAAGGTCAGTTTTAGTACAAGACATATTCAACCATCTATAAATTGTTCATTTAATTATCATTCAACTAACTATCAAACCCAAAGCAAATGTCATTTTGTCAATTTCATCTAACTGAGAATCAATGTTTATCTAGATTATGATAGGTTTTTTAACTATTATCATACATATATAAAATAAAGTGAAATAAAATGATATATATCAATATATTTTACATAATATATATGTATATATGTGTGTGTATACACACATAGACACACACACATATAATATTATAATATAATTAATATATATATTATATATATATATATATATATATATATATATATATATATATATATATATAAATATATGTATATATAATACATACCCATTAAATATTTTAATATGATATATAAATAATTAAATTCTTTTATTTTGAAGTAAAATTATGATAGCAAAATTATAATTCTCTCATCATTTATTAAATAATTGTGGTTCAAATAGATAAAGAAATAAATTCTTTTCACAATAAATATAATTCACCCATTATATATTCATCGCAATAAATATATAATTAATTTTTTTAATTTCAAATAAATAAAATTAGAACAATAAATTTGTCCATTATGTTATTAAATAATTACGGGTCCAAATAAATAAATAAATAATTATATTATATTAATTTGAGGTAAATAAAATTACAACTATAAATATAATTCACCAATCATATAACCATATATTCCAATTGGTAATTATATAATTAAATTATTTTATTTTGAGATAAATAAGATTATCATAAGAATAAATATAATTCACTTATCATATATTTCATTTTTTTAAATATTTAATTAAATTCTTTTATTTTGAAATAAATATTTAAAAAATACTTATCAATATAATAATAAATTTTTGATTACATACAAATATTATTTTTAATTATTTTAATAAAATTATTTTTTTTAATTTATTATTTCAAATTAAATAAAAAATAAATTAATATATTCTGATTGATATTTAAAAGGTTAATATAAATAAATTAAAGCCTTAAATAAACAAACGATTTTATTGATGATCCCCTCAACAAACCAATAAAAAAAATAAAATTAACATGAATGCTAAATGCTAAACGTTGTCTTAGCTTTGAATAGTATGAAATTGTCATCTCTCTATGAAAGTTTTACGTGATAACCAAAAAAAACATTCATTCTCTTCTATTTATTTTAAAATATTCTTAATCCTTTTTAATAAAGAATGAACTCAATTTTTGTTTTCAAGAATAAAGTATTTATAATATAATTTTTCTTTATGAATTGTTTATATATATATATATATATATATATATATATATATATATATATATATATATATATAATTGTTTATTTTTTTAATTTTCTTTGCTTGTCAAATCATTTTTATATAAGAGGCATTTTTTCTTTTATTAAATTTTATTAAAATACAACATTTATTAACTCAAAATCTACCAATAACAATTTTTTATTGTATTATTTTTTATTTTATATGTATTAATTAGTAAAACATTTTTATTAATAAAGAACATTTTAGTTCTTTCATAAACATTTTGAGAAACCAATGTGAAAGATTGGGATTTCGAGACATAAAGAGGCATAAGGAAGTTCAGGAATGGTCTTTATGATTGATTTTGGGGATGTGAAAGTGGTCCACAAGAATAAAGAGGACTGCTATTATGAGCCTTATACTGATATCAAAACTCATTCCTCTCAATCAGATTGCGTTTTCATATTCTTTTCCCTTGTGAAAAGAAATGAATGAGATAAAGTGGATTGTTGCATTGGAGTTACATTTGATTCTTTATGTAACGTTTGATTTCAAGTTTCTCTTTTATCCAGATGTATAAGAATAGGAGAAATATACCTAAAAGCTTTTATTTTAAAAGATTTTATTAAAAATTAATTTTCGATTGATAATATTTAATTGTTTAACTTATAATTAACAGGATAATATATTTAATTGTTCGACCATTCCCCCTCTTCACTTTTTTTTCCTAAACAAAAACATCCAAATATTTTGACATACATTTCTTATTACTGTAAATATTATTCTTGCAATTTATGATAAGAATTATAATCCTTAAAATGAAAATGTATACAAAACTTTTCAAATACATTTCTCACCATTCCAAGAAATATCTCGACTATAAATTCCACAAATCAACACTGTAATTACAGATCAAACATAATACTACACAATGTTTGCGATTCAAACTTACAAGAAAAAATTCTAAAGCATGTAATTGTAGAAAAATATCAAAAAAAATAAGTTCACAAAAAATGCAAATCAAGATCGAGAATTTAATTTGGAGGAAGAATTACCATAACCTATACCTGCTATCATGGGATAAAATAAAACACATAATACGAATATGGATCAGATTTGTAAATGATAATGGGAAAATAAATCGAAAAAATAATGGAATAATTGTAATGCAAGGTAAGTGGGAATTCTTAACATACCTTGGTGGTCATCATCATAGCTTTCCTCCCCTTGGCCGACCTTCGATCTTCGCTTCCTATAATCTCACATAGCTTAACCTTTTCTTCTTATTTATAAATTTTGAATTACAGGTTAAAAAATTAAAAAGTATTTGCTAGAAGAATGCCCTTAAATTAGTAATTTTATTATGCAGTATCACGATGATATATAAACACATTTCCAAGTTCCTAATTTTTTTTAGTCTATGCTCTAAATTATTATAATATGATATTTCAAAATGAAAACAGTTGTGATAGCAGGAATATGCTGTCCAATGCAATAAAAAAGATAGATAAAAAACACAATACATATTATAACATTAAATAAATGGGTCTCTGCAAGCATACATGCACATCTATGTTCAAATTGAACTTCTTCCTTTCTCCTTGAATGTTCAACCAAAAACAAGAACAAAGAAACCATCTTAAAAATGTTTCAGTGAACTATATGCATGTACATGTGGTTAGGATACATGAGCTAAGGGATTGAACAACATGGCAATATCCATAAAAAGCAAATTATAATAAATTTGAAAAATTAATGATTTGGAATATTATCAATACAATAAAATTATTAATAGGTTAAGATTATAAACAATAATTAGTATTGATTCATATTGAAGAGTTCGGATAATTACCAATTATGTATAAATAATTCTCAACTTAGAATTGGTGTTGACATACCAAATTCAGAACTCTAAAAATAAATAAAACTTGACTTGTTATTTTTAATAGTTACTATTTTCAGTAAGTTTCATATGCAAGTACGAGCAGCTCTAATAATCTCCAAAAAAAGACTAAACTCTAAGGTTAACCTATCAGATGGATGTCGACTAAAGTTCAAGTACAATTACAAAAATAGATAATTTTTAAATATAGAAAAAACTCAAAATTAATTTGAAATGGTAATTTTAGACCCTCAAATGATCTTGTATTGCCTCCAAACAATATTGAAAACATATCATAATCATACGGACAAGTTATGGAAGTATTGAGATTTTTCAAATAGTTTTTTTTGGCAAGAATATGGGCTCAAACATAGCTACGGATCAAAAGTTATGGCCTTCAAAAGTTCAGCCTTTTTTTTTTGCATCATTATTCTGTAGTTGAAAATAACAAGACTCTTGTGAGTTGGTCTAATTATATTACTAAAATTTATTCTTATTAATTTTTTTTCAGTGCCCATTTGTAATCCCAGTGTTTTCTTCATGTTGTAATCCTTCCCACTATACTAAATCCATGTTATAACTTTTATGGCTTGTGTTTACTGTCTTCTAATCCAGAACTTGCACTCTCTTTTCTTTCTTCTTCAACAGCTATTGCTTCCAATCTACTTCTTTATCTTCTTCACCTTCACCATATTTTCCATGGAAATCATATAAATATAAAATGTAAATACTTAATAAATATTAAATTTTGTGTTAAACTTGCCTCATAAGCATTATCATTGATTTTCTTCTAAATTTTGCATGGTCCAATTTTCTTATACTTCAACTTGTTATATGTGTTTCTTAAAAATCTCTTTCCTCAAGTAAACCATCAATAAATATCTTTATTTAAATATTTTAAAACTTTTTATAACATTTGTTGTTGATTTATATTTCTCATTACCTGCTTACAACTTTCTCCTCACATCTTGTAACTGAACTGTATATAGTTTGTAAACACTTCTGCATCATCACTAACTCATTCTACAATTAGTAATTGTTGACCATTTTTGGTCTCCTTAGACCAAACGTAAACATCTGTAATATTAAAAATTGAATCTTAAGGCATATTCCCTCCAAAACCATCATAATATGATCATCAAGTTGGAGTTATAATACAGGAACACTCATTAATAAGCTTAGAGGCCAAGAAGGCTAAGGTGCAGGGCAAAACATCTATGTCTTATCGAATGGAAACCAATGAGAAGATAAAATGTTATGTGGATTGTTAATAATGATTAATATCTTGAGATAATGACATTAGAGACTCCACTGAACCATTAAGAAATAAATTTTGTGTTTTGACCCCTTAAACCGTGCATTTTTTCAAGCTTGACACCACAGATACTTCAATATTTGCATATGATCATAAGGTTTGAATGTATAATTTTTTTCATGGGACATAATTAAATATTCCCCAAGGTGAATAAAAAATTTTCCAAGAGTTTTCATAAATTTAAACGACAAAAAATATATTTTTCAGTTTTCTAGGCATATAGAGCTAAGAGAGGACTAGAATGCCAGAAGAGAAGGGATAGAAATAGTAATTTTATATTGATTTTGGACCTAAAATTTTTAAGATATTTTGGGTCATGGGTGAGATAAAAAAACCTCTCTCAGTTTCCCTAGTTCACCTATAGAACTCAAGAACCATCATCAAAATCAAAACAGGGCAGCGAGCTGACTATTATTTTTTATTTTTTTTGTTTGAGAGCATGGTGATGTTTGTATGATTTTTTCAAAATATTATAGTTATTATCCATTTATATATATCAAATTAATACAAAAATAAGGCTACATGAGGCCTAAAAATTATTTTAGCCCCCCAATCCAAAACAGGGTCTTAAAAAGAGCACGAGAGAGCTAATATGGAGCTTCAAGAAGAAAATGGATATTTTAGGTGAATGATGTATTTTACAACTTGTTTTTATGATTAAAAAAATTAATAAACCTTATATAAATTCTAATATGGTCAAAATAATGTCAGATGAGGGTTATCAAAGAGAAATTTCAAGTTTTTATATCTCCATTAATGGAGTTTTTGCTCAAAATCAGGGCTTAAAGAAACAATTATAGGGTTCAAAGAGGAAATTTATGAGATTTAATGTATTAAAAATTATTACTAGGATCCATTATCATGATGTAAACATATTTATTAGGCCAATAGAGGATTAGTTTAGTCCAATTTAGCATAAAGTAACACATAGACCTTCTAGGCCTAAAAGGTGGCAAATCTTTTCATGCTATTTCAGGGAGCTCTTAAGGGTCTAAAGGGATGAGATTAGTCTTTATGAAAGTTCATGGACCACATAAATATTAATAATCATTTATATGGAGTTTTCAAGCCCTAGGGCAATGAAAACTCAGGAAACCATTAATAATCTTGGAGAAATAGGTATTTTTAGAGCACCTACATGTGGTTTCAATTTCTCAAATTTGGTACATATTATCATCATGAGTTACTATATCTATCCATAATACTGGTTAGGCTAATATAATATATAAACTACATTTTTTTTTGATCATACCAAAAGCAATCATAATCAGTCATGCACGTAGGCAATGCACTAGCAAATTTTGAGAAAAATTAATCTACCTAAGTCTACAGGCGATATCCAAATATGAAAATTAGTATGAATGATGCTCAGGAGTGGTTATAAGAATAAATAATATTATTTTTGACACTACACAAGGGACTTATTTGATATTTTGTCATAGCCATGTGTTTATTTGTTCATAACCACCATTGGTGTTTGGATGGTTTTTGAAAAAATACAAGTATAAAATAAGTTGTTTGAATTTTTGGGAGTGTTTAAATGTATTTTAAAGTGATTATAGTTCTTAATACAAATTATTATAGTGTCAAAATTCTTGGTTCCATACAAGGATGCCTTTGAGGGCTAGCTAAAGCATGCAAAACACAGGTCTGTGTGCATAGGTTTGATTATTTTAATAGTTTTAAAGTTTTCTAAAGTATCATATGTTTAATAGAGTTGTTTCAAGTCTTATAAAGGTTTTTTAAATTATAGTAAGGTAGTGATAAATTCTTATTGGTCTCTCAAGGAGAAATTGAAACTTTTTAAGTCTTGACACCTAGTTTGAACCCCTCTTTACATGCTCATATATTTCACTACATTGGGAGTTGCTCCAAATAACTATATTATGTTTTGAGTACCCATATGTACATAATTTTTTTTATATATTGAGGTTATTTAGGGTCCTGATATTTATGACCAATCGTTAAGACCGAAATGGGATTAAAAAAACCCTTCAAAACACTCTCTAGTGGATCAATTAGCTCCAAGATTATTGAAATGAATTATCACTAATTTATTTCATATTTAATACATATAAAAGCATTAAATATCTCATCTAATAATATCTTAGATCTATTTAGAAATATAATTTGGTACATATGAGTTATTTGAGGCTCTTTTTGGCTATTTTTACAAGCTTCTCAAAAGTGTTTGGAAATGGAATATATTTAAATGGTTTGTAGAGGTTATCCTACCCATAAAATTTAATCCATTGGTATTATATGAGCTCCTTAAATCCATCATTTCCCCTTATAACTCATAAAATCAAGTTTTGGGTGTTTGAATAAACACTTGTAGGTTTAGCCTCCATTAATGGAGCCTTATGAAAAGTTGAAAGTGTATTAATGGCCATGGAATGACCCAAAGATATAATAATAATACCTCCTAAAAATTCATATTCAAGTCTTTAGACACTCCAAAAAGATTATAGATCATAGTCAGTCTTTAGGGTGAGGGATCGCATTGTGACTTAGGCTTTAAGGGGTCTCCAATGGTGGAGTGCAAGATAAAGGAAATGTTTTGCAAGTCTAATGGCGTCCTAAGGAGGAAAAGGGATACATGTGAACATGATATTAGGATCAATTAATTTTATGTTATTCAAATCAAAATATGTTATCTTCACTAACTACTAGTGGTAAAGGATGACTTCTAGATGATGCTAGTGGTCAAGGGTGACTTCTAAAAGATGATAATGGTTAAGGGTAACTTATTAATGATGCTAATGGTCATGTATGGTGTGATAAATAAGTGGGAGGAGTTGAGAGGAGTTAGATAGAGCTTCTATAATATTGAATACTTTTGGCGAAGTGATGAGAGATTGACATCATTAAGTCAAGTTGAAATTATAACATAAAATGCTCTAATGTGCAAAGTTAAGCCTTTTTAAGCCTTTTGAAGCAAAAATGTTTAAGTGAAAGGTAAATTAAGGTTATAAATCATGGAAATAGGAGCCCCATATCTCCTCCTACATTGGGATGAGTAGCGTGAACACTTGTAAGTGGATTCAAATCTTTTTGGAACCCTTCTACCCCTCTCCTTCTCTCGTTTTCTATTTAAAACCCTCTCATTTTGTGTTGAGAGGCATGCTTCACACTTGATAAAGTGGAAAAATTGAAAAATATTGTAATGAGATAGCCTATTTAAGCTAATAAGATTGATTACCTTTTATTATGCTTGCATCTTTGTGTGTATTATGTTTTATTTGATGAGAATCATGTGGTAGGAGTTCTCCCCTTGATTTTTGTCCTCTCCCTTCACCTTTGTGCATGATAGTTTTTATTTTACATGCCTTGAGTCATGTTTATCAATCATAGGTATCATGTATGATGTGAATGTGTCCATTCCATCATACTCTAGCCCATTTCTACAAGCTTTATAAAGAATTACTTATGAAAACTCAACTAGTTTTAGGGTTGTGTTAGTAGTAGATATTTTAGATTCAATTGCGTGTGTGTTTTAATGAAGTTGGAGTATAATTATATGGTGTATCATCTTTATTTATGTTTTAATTTCTTATTTTTCCCCTTCTAAACCCTTTCCCAAGTCATATAATCAGCTTACTAAGAGCTTAAATGATACACCTAGGGAGCTGGCCCATAACCCAGAGGTTCAACCCCATAATAAGATACCCATATCTTGGGGATGTTCTCATTTTTTATCTTAGTTAGAGAGATCCTAAATAATCCTATCTAAATGTGAAAATTTATGCTATAATTTTTTTTGGCATGGCTAGTGGGATTACGTTATTCACTAAGTGAAGATTTTTAATGTTCTCTTCATCCAATTAGCGTTTGGAGGCATGTGTGCAAACATCAATGGCATATCCAAGTATTCATAAATTAGTGTGAATAACCCATGTTCTTGATAATAATTATTTGGTATGTATAAAAAACCATATTTTTATTATTATGTTTATTCTCTACCTCAGCATCACACTTATTAAGCTAACAATGTTTATGTGTTACTCCCATGTGGCCCTCAAACAAAGTATCAAGCCTATTATGGCCTTTTCACTCCCCCCACCCCTATATATGACCAAGATCAGCCTACTTGGCATTCAAATAAATCCTCTAATTCCCCTTGTCAAGACAATGTTTTCCCTATTACATCCTTGTCAGGATTCAAGCAAGCATTATCAAATTATATTGAGTTGATAAGTGAGATTGGAAAGGGTTTATAACTTTCTTCAATCATCCCTATTCATGTTCCATAAGAGATAAGGAGCTCTCTTTAATTGGTCAAGAATAGGTTGTCAGTTTACGAGGATAAAAAATGGGTAGTTTGTGAGAGGGAGAAAAATGTGTCATTGAGAAGCATGTTCTAAGACTAGAAAAGTGTGTTGATATCTTATGAATATCAGTAGACTTGGTGTAATAAGTCCTATGTGTCCTCTCCCCTCTAAGAGCCTCAATCTTAACCTCCAATGGTTTCAAATCAACCCCCTAGTCAACCTTATCAAGGTTCATACTTGGCAAAAATCAGAGACGAAATACTGGACCAAGGGAAAACAATCATGGAAATCAATAAGGAGGTTCAACTTGGAAAAAAAATTCCCCATTCATGCCATGGATGGGATAAGAAGATTCTTGCATAAGTCTTGGAGTGTGTCGGTATCCATTGAAGAAGGTGACTATCCACTCGTTTAGAAGCAAGAGATGAAGGAATGGATACTCTTGATAGAGGAGATGTTGACTCATTGGGAGGATGAGTATGTCAAACCCAAACTAATCAGTTTGTCCTCACCTATCCCTATGCCCATTCCCACTCAAGATTTTTAAACAATCACCCCATGGATCTCATCCTACACCTTTGAACCTGATTATGTCATACCCTCTCTTGTGAAACCATCCTCTCCTACACCCATTAAAAAATAAAAAAGGTGGTTGTTCCCTACACATTTCCATCATGTAAATCAGTTTAGAAAGGCATGGAGAAGAAGGAAGAGGTGTTGATCATTGTGGTTGAATAACTAGTTCAAGAGAAGGATGAGTTAGTGGTTGAATAAAATAAAAAAGAGGTGTTAGATCAACTCAATGAGCTTTCCCTAGAAGAGTTCCAAGACTCTTTCTCCCTTCCTCTAGAGCCACCAAAGAGACAACTCAAGGTACCTAGTTGGAAAGATACTCTCTTAAGTTGCAAGAAAGCAACATGTGAAGTTTTTTTTTTAATTATATGACAAAGTTAAAACCAAACAACTATATATATATATATATATATATATATATATATATATATATATATATATATATATATATATATATATATAATTGTAAGGATTTTTTTAGTTTTGATATGTTTTGTAGCTTATATATATATATATATATATATATATATATATATATATATATATATATATATAAGCTACAAAACATATCAAAACTAAAAAAATCCTTACAATTATATATATATATATATATATATATATATATATATATATATATATATATATATAATTGTAAGGATTTTTTTAGTTTTGATATGTTTTGTAGCTTATATATATATATATATATATATATATGACAAAGTTAAAACCAAACAACTATATATATATATATATATATATATAAGCTACAAAACATATCAAAACATATATATATATATATATATATATATATGTTTTGATATGTTTTGTAGCTTATATATATATATATATATATATATATATATATATAATTGTAAGGATTTTTTGAGTTTTCATATGTTTTGTAGATTCTATTTGTAAAATATATATTCTCTAAAATAATTCCAAAAAGAAGGGCTTATAAATATTTTTTTTGAGTTGTACAACCTTGCTTCTCAAACGTACAGCCTCAAAACTATCCAAGCTGCTAAAAATTGCATTAAAATCCCTTTTGGGAGTCTAAAATTGAATTACATGCATTGAAATTCGGTTTAAATTATTTTGAAAACAATTTAAACCCAATTGTTAGATTTGTATGATCTTTTCTTGAACATCTATGGTCTCCACATACAATAATGGCACCCCATCTATAAAAAAACTGATTAAATTTTAGATAAATATATGTTTGTATGACTTTGATCCTAATCTATGGTGTTTTTACCAATTTTTAAGAATATTTGGAATAGATCTATGCATGTATGTAATATAATTTCAGTGCAGTAGCAAAGTCCCTATAGCAAGCAGAATTAAGTATCAAAAGTTAATAATTTATTTATTATCAATAAGCTTTTTTTTGGGTGGGCCCCACCAAGGAATAAATGTGTTGCCTTCCATTATTTTTCCATGCAAGTAAATCAGTGAGTGAATTGTTTTCAAATTAATTTTACACACACACACACACACACACACACACACACACACACACACACACACACACACACACACACACACACACACACACACACACACACACACACACACACACACACACACACACACACATGTTATTGTAAAAATAAAAAAATTAAGGTCATCTGATAAAGCTTGTTGATTTGTATTTAACTATGTTGTAATAAAGTTGGTCAAAGGATATTTTGTTAAGTCACCATCTATTACAACATTGATTAAAATTTAGATAAATATATGTTTGTATGGCTTCAATCGTCATTTGTGCTGTTTGTACGTATATCTAGGAATATTTAGAATAGATCTACGCATGTATGTACTATGATTTCAGTGCAGCAGCAACATTTTTGTAGCAAGTAGAAATAAGGAATCAAAAGTGTGATAATAATTTATTTATTATCAATAAGCTTTTTTTTTGGGTGGGCTCCACGAGGGAATATAGGTGTTGCCTTCTATTATTTTTTCATGGAAGTAAAATAGCGCTTGAATTGATTTCACACACACACACACACACACACACACACACACACACACACACACACACACACACACACACACACACACACACACACACACACACACACACATGTATAATTGTGAAAATCAAGGTCATCTGATAAATCGTTTTGATTTGTATTCAACTTTGTTGCA
Organism: Torreya grandis; assembly: GCA_037957365.1. Taxonomy (NCBI): domain Eukaryota; kingdom Viridiplantae; phylum Streptophyta; class Pinopsida; order Cupressales; family Taxaceae; genus Torreya; species Torreya grandis. The sequence continues at coordinate 129,683 of JARHVA010005961.1, read as the reverse complement.
AACAAGTTGGTCAAAAGATATTTTGTTAAGTCACCTGTAGAAAGAGATCAAGGTTTCAACCCTCAAAAGTGACAAAAATCATTTTTTTCAAAAAGATTATTTGAATTAATTCTGAAAATCAAGAAAATCCAGATATACCGTGACCAACTATACCATATTTTGAACACACTATCATATTATTTTGTAAAATTTGCTTTTATGGAAACTAGACTCAAATAGATTTACAATGAGTGTAATCAAGGAGGGGTTCATCATGTCTTTCTATGAAATTTTAATCCCCGTAAACTAGTAAAATTTTTGGAATTAGCATTGAGGGGGGGTCTTCCTAGCCTGATAGAGGAGCAAAATTTCAAACTATCATATCTTCTATATATGATGTCCAAATTCTTAAGATGACCACTGATTTTTCATGGAAATATATTTATAAGAGAATTTGTGAAATTATTTATTTATTTTAACATACTTAAATAGGTTTTTTACACATATTTTAAATAAACTACGCATTGTAATGAAATCAGGTGCATTTTTTATGGAATCCAACACCCTAGGTTTTTATCAAACAGTGAAAATATGTTTTATACATCAGAAAAATATTTTAATTACATGTCCCATCACTTGTGTTGTCGGTGATGATGGTATTACATTTTATCATTTATAGGTCCCTAAGGATTAGCAGGCTAAATAGAGCAAACTCAAGGTTGCAAGATATTTTCATTTCTTCAGTTCACTATTCGCTTGGAGTATGGGTTGACTATTGAGATAGAAATTCTTAGCTTGTATACTTTGCTTTCATACATGTAGTGATGATATGGTCTTTGATGTGGACCATTTTAGTAATTTGTACTTAGTTTATCTATTGCACAACTTGTCACCTCTCACCTGATAGGGAGAGAACATATTGCATATTGGTTTTTCAATCAATCATTAGTGATGTGCAGTATGAATCAGCATTGTGTTGTTAGCTTTTTTAGTGCTAAGAAAAGGCCTATGGGAGATGTTGGTGATTCTTGGGAATCAATTTGAGATGTGTCATACATAGTACAAAGGGTAGTCATTTGTTGGATGGATTTTTTGTGAGGTCAATGTAGTTAGACAATGCATGATCATGTTCTATTGTAGTGCAGGGATAATTAGGATGTGATTAGTCCAAGATGCATAGTGTACCAGTTGTAGCTGTGATAGAGTCTACTTTGATGACTCTCAGTTCTTCGCTCCAGTCCTTCTATACCCCTTTAGATCAAGGGGGAGTTTGTTGTATTATTTTTAATGATCCAAAGTATTTTAATATTTTTAGTTTATTAGTTTGCTTTATTAAATAAGTTGGTACTTCACAGAAAAATTTAGTTTTCTCTCATAATCACGTGTATAAGCTTTTATAAAACTTTTACCCTTATTGTAAATGTAGTCCAAAATAATACATTATTATAATTCTATAGAATATTTTCAGAAATGTAATCTCTTTAAAATTATTGCATTTACCTGGTCTATCAGATTCTTGACCATTTTTGGCCTCCTTAGACAAAAGGTCAACACCCATAACTTCAAACATTGGGTTTTAATTCATACTCCCGCTTAAACCATCATAATGAGATTATCAAGTTGGAGTTAGAATGCAAGAACACTCATTGAGAACCTTAGAGGCCAAGAAGTCTAAGGTGTAGGGAAAAACATTTGTGTCTTGTCAAATGGAAATAAATGGGTAGATAAAATTTTATGTAGATGGTTAATAATTCTTAATATCATGAGAGAATGACATTATAGACTCCACTTAACCCTGAAGGAAGAAATTTTGTGTTTTGACCCCCTAAACCATGTATTTTTTCAAACTTGGTTCCATAGCTACTTCAAGGTTTGCATATGATCACAAGGTTTCAAGGTCTAAAAATTTTCATGGGAAATAATGTTTGATTATCAATGTTGAATCAAATTTTCCCCAAGAGTTTTCATACATTTAAAGGATAAAAACCCCATTTTTTAGTTTTCTAGGCATAGAGAGCTAAAATAGGCCTAAAAGGCCATAAGATAAGGGGTTGATATAAGTATTTTAATTCATATTTAGGACCTAAAATTTTTAGGATATTTTATGTCATCTGTGCAATAAAAAAACCTCTCTCAGTGTCCTTATTTCACCCTTAGAACTCATGAACCATCATCAAAGCAAAAATAGGGCAACAAGCTGGGACTTTTTTATTATTCAAGAAGAAAATGGATGTTTTAGGTTCATGATGCATTTAAAAACATGTTGTGATTATTTAAAAAAATTAATAAACCTCATAAAAATTTTCATATGGTCAAAATAATGTTAGAGGATGGTTATTAAAGAGAAATTTCAGGTTCTCATATCTCCATTAATGGGGTTTTTGCTCAGAACTAGGTCTTAAAGTGAGAATTGTAGGGATCAAATGGGAAACTTTTCAAATGTAATCTGTTAAATATTATCCATAATAACCATTATCATGACATAAACAAGTTTATTAGGATAAGAGAGGCTCAATTTAGCTTAATTTATCATAAAGACACACCTAGACCTACTAGGCCTAAAAGGTGGCAAATCATCTCATGCTATTTCACGGAGATCTTAAGGGTCGCATGGGATGATATCAGTCTTGATGAAATGGTGTGGACCAAATATATATTCATGATCATTTATATAGATTTTTTAAGCCCCAGGGCCATGAAAACTCAAATAACTATTGATTACCTTGAAGAAATTGGTATTTTTGGAGCACCTATAGGTGGTTTCAAGTTCTAAAATTTGGTACCTATGATATTCATGAGTTTATATATATATATATATATATATATATATATATATATATATATATATATATATATATTAATAAATTATAATATGGAAACCATTTTTTAATTTGTATCAGACCTAATTCAGTCATAATCGGTCATGCACACAGACAACCCATTAGCAAATTTGGAGAAAAATTCATCTACAAGTCTTCGCAGGTGATATCCAACTATGAAACATGCTACGAATGATTTTAATTAGTGGCTATAATAATAAATAATATTATTTTTCCACATATATAAGGTACATATTTTTTGTTTTGTCACCACCAGTGTTTGTCCGTTGATAACCACCATTGGAGCTTGGAAGGTTTTTGAAATAATATAGGTATAACATAAGTTTTTTGACTTTTTACGAGTGTTGTAAGGTATTTTGAAGTGATTATGGGTCTTCATACACCTAATTATATTTTAAAAACTCTTGGTTTCATACAAGGATGCCCTTGAGGGCTAGCTAAAGAATGCAAAACACACGCATGTGTGTATAGGTCTGAATCTTTTGCTAGTTTCAAAGTTTCTTGAAGTATTATATGATTGCTGTATTTTTTAAGGTATTATAAAGATGTTTTAAATTATATAAATGCAATATAAAATTATTAATGGTATCGCGAGGATAAATTCAAACTTTTAAATTCTTGACATCCAGTTTGACCCCCTCTTTAGATGCTCATAACTTTCACTACATAAGGAGTTGGGAAAAATGATTTTAGTATGTTTTGAGTGCACATATTTAATTAAAATTATATTTTTATTGATTTTATTTATGGGATTGATATTTGGGAAGAATATTTAAGACGGCAAAGTGTTCAAAAAACCCTTCAAACCCGTCTCTAGTGGATCAATTGGCTCAAAACTTCTTTAAATGATTTTTTATGCACTCATTTCACATTGAATACATCTTAAATCATGAAATATATTATATAAGAATATTTTTGGTGTATTTGGAGAGATAATTTGGTACATATAATCTATTTTGAGGCTCTTTTTGGCTATTTTGATAAGCTTCTCAAAAGTGTTCCAAAGGATAATATGTTTAAATGGTTTGTAAAGATTATCCTACCCATAAAATTTCATCTAATGTTATTAAATTAGATCCTTAAATCCACCATTTCCTCTTAGCACTCAAAAAATGGAGTTCTGAGCCTCTAAATAAAAAATTTGGAGGTTTGGCCTCTATTAATGGAGCCATGAGAAAAGTTGCATGTGTATTAATGGCCATGGAATGAACCAAAGATATAATAAAACCTCCTAAAAGTACATATTCAATTCTGTGGAGACTCTAACAAGATTCTAAATCATAGGAAATCTTCAAGGTGAAGGATCTCATAGTGGCCTAGACTCTCAAGGGGTCTCCAATGGTGGAGTGCAAGATAAAGGAAATGTTTTGGAAGTATAATGGTGTCCAATGGAGGAAAATGGATACATGTGAGCATTAAATTAGACTCAACTCACTTTATCTTCTAATCTGAAGATGTTATCTTCACTAACCACTAGTGGTCAAGGGTGACTTCTAGAAGATGCTAGTGGTCAGAGTGACTTCTAAAAGATGATAATGGTCAAGGGTAACTTATAAAAGATGTTAATGGTCAAGTATGGAGTGATATTCAAGATGGGAGAGTTGATAAGAGTTAGGTAGAGATTCTAGAGGATTGAAGACTTTTGTCCAAGTGATCAGAGAATGACATCATTAAGTCAAGTTGAAATTAGAACATAAAGTACTCTAATGTGCAATCTTAAGATTTTTTAAGCCTTTAAAGAAGAAAGGTGCAAGTGAAAGCCAAATGGAGGAGATAAATCATGGAAAGAGTAGACCAATATCTCCTACTACATTGGGATGAGTAGTGTGAACACTTTCAAGTGGATTCAAGTCTTTTTGGAACCCTTCCACCCATCTCCTTCTCTCCTTTTCTATTTAAGACCTCTCATTTATTGTTATGAGGACTGTTTCATGATTCGAAAATGGAAAAATCTATCAAATTTTTAAATGAGAGAACTTATTGAATTTATTAAGATTGGTTACCTTCTACTATGTTTGCATCTATGTGTGTATTATGGTTTGTTTGATGAGGATCATGTGGTGGGAGTTCTCCCCTTGATTTTTATCCTCTCCCTTCAGCTTTGTGCATGATAGCTTTAACTTTTTAGGCCTTTAGTCATATTTATCAGCCATAAGTATGATGTGAATGAGTTGATTCCTTCATATTTTAGTCTGTGTCTACAAGCTTTTTGAAGAATTACTTATGAAAACTCAATTAATGTTAGGGTTGTGTGAGTGGTAGATCTTTTGGATTCAATTGTGTGTTTTTTAATTTAGTTGGTGTATCACCTTTATTTGTGTTTTAATCTCCTCCTTTTCCCCTACTAAACCCTTTCCCAATTCATAGAATCAGCTTAATAAGAGCTTAAATGATACACCTATGGAGCTTACCCATAATTCAGAGGTTCAAACCCACAATAGGATACCTACAGTTTGGGGTTATTCTCATTTTGTATATTAGTTGGAGAGAGCCTGAAGAACCCTCTCCTACGGTGTAATTCTATGATACAATAGTAACTATACCAAATCTAAAACAGGCATAAGATTTCTCTCATTATCAAATTGAAATGTTTATTTACCTACTGATATGTTCACTAAACTATTATATACAAACTCAGCTTGTGATAAATCTAAGTCCCATTATTTGGGATTATCTATAACTATGCATCTTAATGAATTTTCCATGGTCTTATTTACAAATTTTTCCTTTTCATCTATTAGGTGATGGTCTGCACTATTGAATTGTAGCTTAGTCCCCATATTCCTTCATAAAGTATTTAAAATATGACTTAGAAATTTCATGTCCCTATCTGATGTAATAGTTTTTGGAACACCATGCAATCTCACAATATCCTTAAAAAATAGTTTTGTAACAATAATGGTATCATTCATTTTATTAAATTTAGTAAAATAAACCATAATATATAACATGACTACATCTAAAAAAATTGAATGATCACCTCTTTATGTGTTTGATAATCTCAAAACAAAATTCATACTCAAATCTATAAATGGCCATCTTGGTACTAGTAATGACATGTATAACCATATATATTGTGCATATTCTTTAGCTACCTAATATATCCTACATCTTAAAACATATCTTGTCACATATTTCTTCATCTTTGGCCAAAAATTCTTCTTCTCTAGTAAAGCTATTGTCTTTATCATACCAAAATGTCCATTAAAAACACCACTATGAAATTATCTTATAATATTATCTCTTAGAGACCCAAATTATATACATAATTATTTCCCTTTGAAGATATAACCATCTTGCATAATATACTCTTCATAAACATTATTTTTATCACATGGTAATGGATTCTTCCATTGCTCAACTATCTTGTCAAAATTTGAGTCAATATTTTTGAAGTGGTTTTTATGCACACCCCAAAATTTAACAATGTGACTTGTAACATTTTAGCATTTAAATGGAGGTAGTTTCCATTCCAAGGCATAAGTTGCAAGTGTGGGTTAAAAAATCAAATAGCAGAATAATAGGTTGAGCATGTAGGTTATTAACCGGATGGTTCATATAGTGAAATGTATCCTAAAATAAATCAAACCCAAGTGGATGGATAGGTTGGTGGATACTAATATAATGTGGATATATCTGAAAATAAACTTCAAAAATAGGAAAGGGTAGAGTATAAAATAATGTTTTATGGAATCAAGGCTCACCCCCTTAGTTGGTTTCTATTGTGAATAAGTGTGTCCATAAGTAGCACTTTTTACTTGTAGATATCACACACTTACAATAAAAAAAGTTAAAGAGTATGGGATTAAGGCATTAAAAATTTAATGATCTCAACTTGAAAATGCTTGTCCTCGAGGTCATGCTGATGGTAGATAATATCCATATTCAATAATGAAGGTTTATACACCTTTTTACTTGTTCAAAGAGCTTTATATGATCATTTTTTGTATTTTTAATGTGTTTTCCAAAAATTTCCACCTCTATCACCTTATTCCTATAAAAAAATCATCTTAAACTCAATATATTATAATGAAAGTACCTGAAGACTTTGCTTGAAGTTGGTAGAGGTCTACTAAAGAAATTGATCAAAATTGATCCTTCTTATAAACCTTCCTATTGAGTCTCTTGCTTCTAAGAGTTTCAATTCTTCCAGGATATATATAATGATATTTTTATGTTCAACATACATAGGCATTACTACCTCAACATTCACAATAAAATCCCTAGCTTCTCGACTATTGATGATTACCATGTTGAGATCATTTGAATCCTTTAATGGAGCCATCAGATTAAGGTGATTGTATGCCTTATTAGTTGTACAAATAATTAAAATTTTTAACTTATTCCCTTCCTTCTTAAAAAAATTAATCAATTTACGGGCCTCAACTAAATGAGTGGTTGACTCTACCCTCATTAAAAAAAATGGCCTCAAACATGTTGTATAATATGGAATCAATGTTCTGGTCTTATGTTTTACTTTCAAGAGGAACATAAATTGTTTGATGTTGTTCATTTATTTTCTCCAAATATTGATCATGTTGTTCCTTTACTTGCTTTAATTCATGTTCAAGCTCTTACCTAGCCATTTTTTATCCCCCATATAGTTCTAACAAGGCATCCTTCTATGTTTTGTGATAGGAATTGTAGTCCTCCATTTATGGGGACTACTCCAATATCCTGTTATTTCTTTTAGACAAGTTAAAGACCTCTTTTCTCTCTTCTAGGATAATCCCTCTCCCAACATTGCCTTCCAATTTTCTCTTTCTATCCCTTTGGACACAACCTATAGATTTATCAAAACTGAAACTCACTGTGGGTAGCTCTATGATTACGAGGTTTAAATTGTGGGAAACCCTTAACCATAAGTTAGCCACCCACTTAGGGATGACCAACTTGGATGGTGATTTTACATTTTAGAGTTTTACAATGAAAAATATACGTTTAGATTAAAGGGTTGTGATGTCTAAATCAGTTAAATACATATTCAATAATTAATTACTAATTTATTATGAGTATTGACCTTGCTTGATTTTGTAGAAATAATAATAAATAGGGTTAAAGAGAGACTTAAATCTAAAAATTTACTATCACAGATGATTTTTCTTCTACAGGTTGAGATTTGGATTGTTATCTATGTCATCAATAGTTGTATGGATTTCATATATTTACTGGTTAGTAGTGCATAGTATGGATAGTAGAACCATTTATGTGTAGTTTTGTCAATGTGTTAAAAATGTCCCATTTACAGGATTGTTCCTATTTTTTAAAATCAATTGTGCCTATATTTGTATGTTATGTTCTTTCATGCCCAAACCCTAGAGCTTTGTGTTGTGCCAATAATCAATGTACAAATCATAATTTTCTTTAAAAGTATGGCATGAGCAACAATTTTTTTGGCATTATTAATATGGAATAGACATCCTCAACACCTTATTGTGTAGAGAGTTACCTACATACTAATAAATTTAAGAGGGATAAACTTTGATGTAATTCTCCCACCTAGGGCTTGAAGTATGTGCAAGTGAATGCTAAAATGAATGTGGCCTTTAATGCCTTAAATATTCTTGAGATTTAAATTTTTTGAGAATTGGGATTATGGATTTTATATATTATGTATAAATTAGGGTATAATAAGGATAAAATACCTTAACTTTTCTAAACTTTACATTTGGTTTGAATAGCTTTTGCATCTAGTATTCATATAATCAATATAGGTGGATTAGAATTGTATTTATAGGGGTCTATTACTTGTAGGGATGACAAAATGAGGTTAGGCTCACCTTAGGAGGGACACACAATTGAAAATTTGTCTATTGATAAGAGTTAGGGATAAGGACAGTAACACCCAGTTGGGGACACTAGTGCCATGTGGTTGTAGTATCTCAAAAGTGGCACTAATGTCCTCTATGATTTAGGATTATATTTTGACTAGTTGGAGGTTACAATGGTCTACTGAATGATTGTAAAATTAAGTCTAATACTCATGGATAGGTTTATGTCTAGCCTAGGGATAGGTTACATCAAGTGACACTCTTAAAATTTCTTTACCACTTTTGGGTGATTAAATTCCCCCTTATGCCAGTAATGTAGCAAAGGGAAATCACTAGTATACATGAAAAATAATCATACCTAGACTTACCTTAGAAGTGAAGCTCATGTCTAAGTTTGAATATATGAATATTGGTTTGCATATGTGAAATATTATCCAAAACATTATCTTACAATGAAAGACACAAAGATTGGTCATTACTTAATAGATTATCCAAATCAAAAGACTATTATAAAATGAAGTAACTGAGTAAAGATGAGTAAAAATAATGGAAAGGAATGAATAGACCTCATTGGGTATGAAAACCAATGTATGAAACTAGTGATAACCTATGTTTATGAATGCACATAGTCATCGTATCATTCAATAAGTTGAATTGAGATGATGGCTTGGACAATCTTCATGTGGGTGGCTCAATAACTCAATACAGTTTTGACTCCATCATTGCCCACCCCTAGTTAGTGGATCTTGATCTATGTGAATATGTTGGGTAAGACTGTAGGTGTATCTAACCCTATCATGTAGATGGCTCAAGAACTCAAACAGGCCATGAATCTACCATTTCCAATATATGTGAAGTAGATGCATTTATAAATATACTTCACAAAGTACTTAAAATATCTAGCTGAGTAAATATAACTATGTATTCAAATCCATAGACACTCAAGTATATTAGGCAGCTCTTGACCATTCAAGAATGTCAACCACTACATATGTAGTAAGGTATGAATGTGGTGACAAATTGTAATATGATAGAAATTTTATATAGATTACATAATGACATAGATGTTTACATTCCATATTATTAATCTATATGAAGTTCAGTATATGAAAACTATGTATGGTGCACATGCTTCCAATCTGGTATTTGAGTATACTAAATTTGAATCAAGTATGTAATAATTAAACTTGTGTAACTAATCTAAATGTATGACTAATTATGTGGTGCATGATGGCCCAAAATTTGAGTAAATGGTATCAATCTATGTTGAAATGAATGTATCTAAGATAAATCTAAACATAACTGCAAAACTTGTAATTATATCTATGAAAATCTATACTATACGTAGTGTACTAGTCTTAAAGATCTAGACTATCTTGAAGTTAGGGATTCTAGAAAGTAGCTCCCTATAGTGGACAATAGTTTCCTATGGTGATATTGTGTAAATTTAGGTGCTAACGACTACCTAATCTAATTTCTATGTGATCTAAATGGATTTCTAAGTCTATATTCTATTATATATTTACCATAAGTCTAATGGCTAAAATAGAGCATGTGTGTTGAAGTGTATATGTGAAAAAAATGTAGGATCCTGATCTCTATAACAAACCCTTGTGAATTCCCCCTTTTGATGGTAGTTTTGAAACCTATGTAATAACTACCATCTAAATAATTATCTCTATAAAATGTGTTAGCTAGAACATGTGCATGACATTTAAATATAATGTAAAAGCATAACATTACAATGTAAACCAATCTAAGCAAAGTAGGTACTGCAAGATGTATATTATAATTTAACATATGCACAATGGTGTGAATATATATGTAATCAATGTATAACAAAAAATTTGAGTATCTACCTAGGGGGATGGAGTATGAAATAAATCATAGAACCCAAATAGGATAGGTACCTACATGATATCTCTCATGGCATCAAAAAATATTGTGTGAGAAATAAGAAAATACAAGTGTTATGGTGTAGAAGAATACAAGGAAGCAAACATAAAAACACATTAAGCACACAAAACATGGGCTAAGGGGTGACAATATAAAGGACATGGTCACTTGTTACTAAAAATTAGAATGAAAACAAACAAGGACATGTTCAAATGTCCACATACACAAACAAAAAGTAATTTGGCAAAGAGTTATATAGAAGGAAATTTTAAAATGTCTACACATAGAAGCATGAAAGGGCACACACCAGGGACATGAAAACATGTGTAAGGCATTAAATAGATAAACAACATAGAATCTAAAAATTAATGACATATTCAAATGTCCTTGAAGACAAAATAAGCATAGGAAACATAATCAAGTCTGATCTAGGATCTAAAAATGAAAGCATGTATAATTATGTAGTAAAAATCTATATAGATACTAGGATGTATTTATACTGAGTTTAACTAGTGATAACTGGAAAAAAAATTGCGCAATGGGGAACAGTGATAAATATAAAGATAAATCAATGTGTAAGTATAATGTATAGTATGTAAAAACAAAACTAGGTTATAAAAACTTTGTAAAAGATGCCCCTCAAGTGGGGATATGTATCAATGTGTAAAATTGGATTGGTTTAGATGCCCCCAATGGGAAGATGAAAGCTAGTCTAGATCAGTGTAGTGGACTGAAGTCCTATCTGGAATTTGTAAGGACTTGAAAAGAACAAGTGAAGAATATGTGTATGATAAAATGAAATATAATAGGATAACTAGTAATATGCAATATCTAACAATTATTATAAATGTAAACATAATAACGCATATAATATGTAAATTGTTTGTATTTTTGAAATATTTGAATGTTTTTGTATTTTGACTTGTTATATTATTTTTATTTATCTTGAGACTAATCAATGTACAATAAAATGAAAATGAACTATGTACAAGGAGCAAGAGAGAAGGAAGCATGTATAAGGGTAGAAACTATACTAACAAACGAGTCTCATGAAATAATAACCATTATTGTGACTTGTGTCAAAGAGGGGAACTATGATTGTGAATGTGGTGTGAAATGGAAATTTTGAGCCCATGATCTGGTGTGTTGTTTAATCTGAATCTAAACCTGCTTGAGTAAATATGCTATGATGTGTTGGACCTGACTATGACACCCTATGATCTATAGGGTTCTTAGGGACTCATTTGGTAGAATTAGAATAGGTAGGTGAGGTAGGTGTTCTATGCTAAACCCTATAACCTAATATAATTGATCTCATTGTAAACTAGGTAGAGGAAGGTCTTATAGAATTTATGATTAATCTTTGATGTAATGTTCCCTCTAGTAATTATCTCTCTAGGAGAGTATGCATCCATGTAGTCACTATATAAGTGGACCTTTCCTTATTTGAATAATCTAATAAACACTATGACATATTCATAGGAGTTGTATTGTATATTATAACTAATATCTATGTAATATTTGTCAATGTTGGAACTACAATTGGTGTCAATGCTAGAACTGTAGCTGGAAATTATGTTGGAACTACCTATGGGATCGGAAGATGACACTCATATGAGACACCCTTAATATTAACCATGTCATTAACATGTATATAATTAAGTAATTGATTTACTCTAGATGGGATGGATCAATGTTTCTTTAACCATGGTTTTCCAAATAATATATTGATACACCCATACTAGGTACCCCTGGGAAGTAAGTTTCTATGTGTGTTGGGTCAGACTATAATAGAAGCACAATCTCCCCATTGGGTATTTTAATGTGTTAATTGAAACCACTAATGACTATATCTATGGGAATATATCTTGATATGTGTAGCCCAAGTGTTATAACAATGTCATGGTACACATGCTTATTCTTGACTCATTATCAACCATAACACTATGAGTAGGATGGTTATATAGATATAATCGTATGAAGAGAACATGTAAATATATGTCATCATCAACAATATCCTACTTTAAAAATGTGATAAATGGCCTAGGTGGCACTATAGTGTGATACATGGCAATAACATTATGTAGTGGATGTGTCTCTTCTATATGCTTGTGATAGGAAACTAGTGGTAGATGAGCTTGGAATGTATAGTGAAAACCTAATGTGCCTCCTACCTCATTATTTATATTCTTTTGAAAAGGATATAAAAATATCTTAAGTTCCTTTGACTCTATTTTTTATTTTGATTCTTTTGTGGGTGTGCCGATATCAATAATGGTATCCTCAATGAGATCTTGTATGTTATGCTTTAGGGTAATGCATTTATTTGTCATGTGGCCTAGTGCCCTATGATACTTGTATAATGCATTTGAATCATCACTCTTTAGAAGATGTTGTATCAAATCAGCCTCTTTAATGGGAGGGAGAGATATGACATTACATTCTAATAGTTATATAACTTGTGCTAGGGACTCTAGTGGATTAGTGAAGACTCTGTGCTGAAGAGAAGATAAAACCAAACTAGGAGAAGGCTATGAATGTACATTGACTATGGCCTTTTTATCACTTTTATTTTCTATGTCCTTAACCTTATATGGAGTTTTGTTGGTGCTCTTAATAGTTAAATCTAATCCATTTGTGTACTTCATATTACCCATTGCTAAGAGATTAACCTATCTTTCCTTAATTGTCTGGCACATATCTATAAATATGGGAAACTTATTGAAAAAGATAACTTCATGAAGTGATGGTAATATTTTTTCTTTAAATATATCTTGAATTTTTATATTTACCATGGGGCAAGTTAATTTTGATAGTATTATCTTGTATCATAAGACATAATCAAATATGGGCTCATTTAAATTTGGTTTAGATGTGCCACTTGTGCATATGATATTTTATCACTAATTTTGATAGTGAAGTGAGATAATAACACATATTCTAAAGGATTTAATGTCATGCTAGATTGGTTAGGCAAATCATAGAACCACTATTGAGCATAATCTTTTAGGCTGCTTGGAAATAGCTTTGTAAGAAGCCAATCATTAGACAGATAGTCCAAGCATGTTATATGAAAGGATTTGAGGTGATGCTCTAGGTCACCCTTTCCATCCTATAATTTTAGCTTGGGTGCCACAAAAATGGGTGGCAAAGGTGTTTCCCCTATGTGATGTGCTAAAGGTGTATACAAGAGAATGTTAGAATCTAAGGCATGTGATGGATTAGATACTCCTTGCTCAATAAGTAACACCTTAAAATTAAGAGTAATAACATCCCACATAAGGTATTGTACATCTAGAGTAGAATAATAATCTTTGGCCATGTTATCTAAGTTATTTGAGTGGGCCCAACTGAAGGTGCAACAACATCATTAATAGGAGGGGTTAAAGATTGATCATTACATTTTTTATTCTTGATTTCTAATATTGCATGTAAAATATATCCATGATCATGGGGTTATTCCCAAATTATATCTTTGAATCCATGTAATAGCACATCATTGTTCATATTTATATCGCTATCATTATGTGCAAGTAGTGTGTCTTGATCCTCAGTGTGGGCCTGATCTTATTCTTGATTATATTATTAATCTTTGAATGTATTTTCATTGAATTCCACATAATAAGGATGTTAATGATTCATATCTGGAGTTATAATAGGTTCATTTTCCTTGTTATAGGTACAAATATCTAGAATTGGAATATGATCTATAGGACTACCACCTAGTCTAGCACTTATTCTTAATGGAATAGAGATACCTTTATTAGATAGAATATAAGGAAAAAATTGAAAGATAGTTACTAAAATAGAATATATGAATTATGAATAATTAATAATAGCTATTGATTATAATATAGAAAAGGATACAAACCCTAAGAGAATCTAGGGTTAGGGTTTTGTAATCTAGGGTTTATTTGCACTAATTTAAATTATATGTAAAATAAATTGAAACCCTAATGTAAAATTGATTTTCTTTATCTAGGTTTTCTAAAAAGAATAAAAAAATAGAAGTATTAATCCTTAAATATTATTGCACAAAATTTGGATGAATGCAAGCTAGGGTTTGATGCAATATTTGAAGTAAAATGAGTTCACCAAATGATTTAAATTTTTAGGGTTTTACAATAAAAATCCTATGTTTAGATTAAAGGGTTGTGATGTCTAAATCAGTTAAATAAATATACAATAATTAATTACTACTTTGATATGAAATTTTATCTTGATTGAATTTCTAAAAATACAACTAAATATGGATAAATAAAGACTTATCTAAAAACTGTCACAAATGATCTAGTTTTGAATGTTGAGATCTAGACAGTTATCTATGTCATTAATAAGATTCTAGATTTTGTATATTTACTAAATATTATCACCATCTATGTGTAGTGTCCTTAGTACGGAACAAGTGTCCCCTTTTCAAGACTATTCTTATTTTCTAGGAGCACCTGGTCTTCTGTTTGTATGTCATATTCCTACATGGACAAAACCTAGAGCTTTGTGTTGTGCCTTAAAAACTTTATTTAATGTGCAAGACCTAATCCTACTTGAATTTTTAGAATGGTAAATAACTTTGTGTGTGCTATTAATATGGATGGGACATTCTAAACACCCTACTGTGTAGAGGGTTGCCTACATGGCAATGCTATGAAGAAGGATCAATCCCTATGTAGTTCTCCCACTTAGTGCTTCATGTATGTGAAAGTGAATGCTACAATGAGAGTGGTCTTAGATGTTTTGAATGTGATTGAGATTTTAAATGTTTGAAATATAGGATTAGGGTTGTTGTATATATTAGTATGCATAATTTAGGGTAGAATAGGGATCAAATACCTTCATTTCTCTAGTTTGAGTATAATTTGCATCCATTTTCCATATAGTCAATAAAGGTGGATTAGACTTGTATTTATTGGGCTCTATTTCTTGTGTAGATAAGAAAATGATCTTAAGCTAACCTTAAGAGGGGAACATGTTTGAAAAGTTATATGTTATGAAGAGTTAGGGCTAAGGACAATAGTGCCCAGTTGGGGACACTAGCACCATAGGGATGTAGTGTCCCACATGTGGTTCTAATTTCCTATTTATAGACTGCCAAGAAATTTGGACTAGACTCTAAGTTGACAGTTCCAAGAATGTGTTTTGACTAGCTATAAGTAACTATGGTTTGTTGAATGAGTGTAAAAGTCTAATGGTTAAGGATAGGTTTATGTCTAGCCTATGGATATGTTAACTCAAGAGACACTCTTAGCATACAATTACCACTTTCAGATGATTTCAAATGGGTTGATTTATTTAGTGTCCTTAGCTATATTGTTAACCAATATTTGTTCAGATGATTGTTTCAAAGTTTTTCCATGTACTTGGTCAAGAAGGGAAGGCCAAACAATATTAGACCAATCCACTTCCCCATGTTGAGTCAATGGGTGGGTAGTATATACAACATTTTTATTTCCAATTTTATCTGAAGATGTCACAATTGTGCACTGAGAAGAGCTAGAGGAAGGCATTGGCAAGTTTATTTGATTAGATGATACATGAAGTTGGGAAATTGTAAATACTCTCCATAATATCTTTGAGGCCTTTCTCTTGTCTTTAGGGGGTGTTGGTGTAGTGTCAAAACTAGTGAAGGACATTAAAGATGTGAATACAACCACTGGAATGTAAATAATTAAGAAAGTGGGGATGATAGAGATAGAAGAGACATCCTCTACCTTGGGAGTGACTAAGGGTGTTTGGTAAATAAGATCAAGAGGAACTAAATAAACTATAGAAAGGGAAGAAAAATTGGAAATTGGATTACCATATACAAAGGATGTTGTCTCCTTAACTTATTGATTAGCATCGAGAGGTGCCTTTCCTTTAATTTCTTAAAGGATAAGGCATTTTTATCTTTATAAATCCTCCTCTTCATATGAATCTATTTCTTCATTGATATACTTCACTTCAGTATCATGATGCTAAGTTAAAGTATCCCCTACTAGTTGTTCACCAATAAATGGGTCCATTGGAAGAGGATGAGGCATTGGTTTCATCTTATAAAAAATTGTAGTCTTTTCAACTATGGTCGAGGCCTCTCAATTTAGCTCAGATAAAACCTCCACACTTGTAATTCATTGCATAAGTAGAGGATATGGATGGTCTGGGCCTTTTGAATCTAAGGAGTCAAGGTAAATTGGATCTCCATGAGCTCAACCAAGTCTAGCTTCAATTATTTTGGGATCCCTCTTTATGGCCTTTAATATTTGGGGAGGTTATTGATAATGCTTTCCTTATTCTATCAATGGATATAGAGGCCTCCTAATCCAAAAAATTGAGGTAACCCATCTTCTTGGGGATGGGATCCTAAGGCATTCATCTACAATAGAAATAGAGTGATCTCCTTGTATGATATTCATATGTTATTACCTAAATATTTCTATTTGTGCCCTTTCCAAGACCTCAAAATCATCCTTGATAGTTAGGAATATAAATCAATGATCATAGGGCTCATGTTGGTATGCAATTTTTAAATCATCCCATGTGGATTCCAATCCCTGTGAGGTAATGTGGGTGATGAATAATACCATCTTATTTTGACTACTTCTCCAAAGTTCCTTTGGATTGTGTGGTACATTCATCCAATCATCAGATGAGAGCCATAGAATGTGCTCTTCTTATTATTTGTCAAATCCTCATCTACACTCCACCATAATTAGAATGCTATATCTTGTTCTACCAACCTATCTAGCACATACTTTAGAAGACATAATGGGTTGACCTTGTTGCCAGTGACCATAATCACTATGTAATCTAGGTATAACCAATTTTCAGCCCATAATTCCAATGTATCTCTTATTTATTTGGAATCCTTTGGCAATGCGGCTTCATGATTGTCCTTCCACACCTATGGGTACACATCCTCTATAGTGTGAGTGATGTTCTTGGTAAATGCATAAATATTCATGGAATAATAATAATCCCAAATGAAATTTTTAATGCACTTTAGATCAAGGTCCTATAATTACCCATAATGCATATATATGACTCCCATCACACCATCTAAGAGGTATGACATGATGTAGAAGTAGCCACCAGTAGGGCATTTATAGTTATGTATAACTTGTTCTCTCAAATTGATGTTGATTATCTCCCACAAAGTAAAAGTTATGTCTGAAGTCATCATCATATCTAATAATATAAGCCATTCTAGGTGAAGAAAATGGATGCTCTAGAAACCATATAGTCTATTTAGGAGGTCTATCTTAATGCAAACCCCCATTCTAAACCCAATGATAGGTAAGGGGTCCTTATCATTTGGGATGATAATCTCCCTAGGGATAAGCCACTTGTTCAATGTTTTGATAATTGAAATGTTTTCTTTCCACCCTACCATCCTATACATATTGTAAGTGGCATCTACAAATGGAAAAGACAAATACCTTTAAAATCTATCTCTTGAAATGTAGGCCATTATGATATTGTGTTGAATATGGTGCAAGTAGTTATTGACCATTGTCTTTCCAATGAATAAGATATGCCACAACAAGTTTATGCATGACATCGCTTTGGATTTGGCTACTGGGAAGTGTATTCCTTGTCATTTGAGAGGAATTAGGTCTACCACAAATTACTTTTGTGTTGGTGTTAAGTTATCCTCTTTAGATTGGATGTATACTATATAAATGGCATCCCATAGAGATGAGTACTTAGTGTATTAATCATGAAAAATAGTGGATTCCAAAATAGTATCCATGTATTCAATGGAGTCCTTGATTGATAACTAGGATGGGGGAAAAACTACTCTAAATGTTCTCAATGAAGAGACCATTTTTAATTGACTAGTACTAGTTCCTCGACCTTGATGGTTTGGATTTAAAGGATTCAAATTTATGGTCAACACGTATGTTATTTGGGTTCATTTACTAGGTAGTAATTTATCTCAAGTTCAATTATGATGAACGAGAATGTCGACAATCTCAAGTCATTGATATAGCTTTAGCATCCAATTCTAGTTTATGCACCATTAATGTCTAACATATAAGAACTATCTTTAATACTGTAATTTAAATTTTAACACTTCATTTGGTGGGTATGCTAGATTGGTTTATCATGACAAGCATCATTAAGTCTTTCTCTTCTACTTTATTGGCAATACCAAGTAGGATTTTAGTAGCTGGAGATCAAATTTTGTGCTAGTACCAAACCAAAAAATCTCATGAATCAGGGATTCTAAACATAAATATTGAACATAAATACTAAATACCAAGTTCATCCTATGGGAAATAACCTATGATAACATTTCATACACTTTTTACAAATAAAAAATTTGATGAATAAACTCATCTTCACTAAAATGCCTATCATGATTATCAACAAAAAAGACATTTTTTTTCCAAACATATAAATCTCAAAGATTTAATTACTAACCACCAATTCAAAATCATAAATTCTAAAAAGAAATTTGAAAGGGTAAACCCCCTAATCAAAATCCTCAACATAGAAGTTGATGAGAAAATAGTGAGGGGTAAAATTGCCAAGTAAATGCCAAATGGAAAACCTTAAGAGTGAATTTATGAAGAACTAGGACCTACTACAAGAAAGACCAAACAAAACCTCTGAAGACTAAATATTTAGCCAACCACTTGACAAAGAACTAATTTTAGAACACTTTTATACAACACTAAACTGGACCACACAATAACCCCAAACAATTTTGCCAAAAAAGCATGTTGAATACTTGATCCAAAAACTAAATAATGAAGGCCAAAATATAGGGTTTCTATAGATACAAACTTGTGAACAAAATTATCAAACATTTTGGCTAAATTCCCAAATTTTGAAGATATAATCACGCATGTCCCAAAAACTTATTTAGATGCAAAACTTCTAAATAAAATTATTAAGTTTGTCCATAATGGAAAATGCCTTCACTTGTATTTCACAAATGGAAAAATTTAGATGTAACATATAATATATATTAGAATGAAGCGTTTAGAAAAATGCTTACACTTATAGATCCATAAGCTCAAACATGATAATGTAAAGTGACCATAGAATTATATAACATATAATTATCATGATCATATAGGTGGATGCCCATAATGTCTTGGTAACATGAGTAGAGGGAAATCCCAACATCAATTTTTTTTAGATCTTGTATATGTGTGTGACTAAATTACACTCACTAGATACGTGAAACACATGTGTATATAGAACATATTGATATTACATGTATCAACATGGAACTAACAATGTATCTACCAATGAGCTAATAGAACATGTAAATGCTAAAAATGTTTTTGGATTTTTAAATGTTTTTAATTTATTTGGTATAAGTGCCAAGGCCAAAGTAAAGTGCCACTAGAACACAAGGATCTCATCAAAGAGATGACTTTGTGAAGGCCATATATCATTATTTTCATAGACATATGTTTCATAATAATTACCATCATGATAACACTAGTATTCTATGTTGTTAAGATCATAATCATCAATGTAATCTATATTATAGGATAAATTTAACCTCTTAGGTTATTTTGGAACATGTTATATACCATTTTTAGGATTTGTATACGAATAATAAACATTGTCATTCTATGGTTGTGAAATTTTTGGTATACCAATATCTATTTCTCCATGCACCTTCGATGTATATACCTTATCAACATCTTGAAATATATAGTTTACCTTGTGTTTATTTTTATTTGGTTATGGATTGTCTACAGATGGAATTAATCGATATGTACAAGGTCATATAGGTATAACTAGAAATTTTTTCAACATGACCCAGCCCTTGTTGATGGATTTCCCCTTGATGTAAAAGCTATTTTTGAACTTAAGACCGTGGTAGAAATTCCAAGGACCAAACTACATTGAATCATTGGGAGGAATTGAAACTCTAGGTTAAATACATAGGACCTAAGGATAATACATAGTCTGGGATATACTGTTGGCTTAGTATGGGTGATGTTGGGCCATAAATTTTGTATATATCTATCCTCAATATTTTTTTAAATATAATGACACATGAGAAAGATGGTTTGGAAGAAGCAAGTCACGAATAATAAGTATAACA
Organism: Torreya grandis; assembly: GCA_037957365.1. Lineage (NCBI taxonomy): Eukaryota > Viridiplantae > Streptophyta > Pinopsida > Cupressales > Taxaceae > Torreya > Torreya grandis. The sequence continues at coordinate 109,146 of JARHVA010005961.1, read as the reverse complement.
AAATATGGAGGAATCAAGAACATAGAACTTAGATAATTATAAAAGACTTGGGAAACATCATAGAAATTAGAAATGGTTAGGGAATGTTTCACTCAAATATTAGAGAAGAATAATAAAACATGAATTAAACACTAGTCTATGATAGGATAGGTACATGACAACAAAGATACAACATAGAGAGAGTATATAGGTGTAGTTAGGTCCAGGTCATTAGGAATTTAATGTAATGGCTTCCCATGACTCATTATTGTTAATGGTTATTGGTAATTCATCATTGTGTAATTATTTATTTAAATAATATTTAGTATAGAACCATGTATAAATACCCTTTAGTATCACTATATTCATTGGTTTGTAAATATAAGCTTTATCTATTGTAATTATAATGTGAATTCAATATGGAATGTGAGACAGTGCACTTATGTTGATGAAGTAACCTATCTAATCTAGTTATGAATACAATGGAATCAATACTCTTTTATTCTTTATTTATTCCCATATTTTCTTTTATTCTTAGTTTGTGCCCATATTTTTATGTGACTAGTTAAGTAGTGAATGAATGAATAGTTAAGTGTTAGTCATGCAAATAAGTGTATTTAGAATTGAATCCTTGTTCAAGCACCCTAACCTAAAAAATTGAATGAATACACTACTGTGTGATAAAACCAATAGAGATTACTCTTAGGATGCATGCTTTAGGTAAGTCATAAGAGAATTTATTGCATTATATTTTAGTGTGCTAGTTCATTAGATCTCTTATTCTTCTAAGCATGCAACTAGGAAAAATCATGCTAGATTAAAGGATAAGATCCAAAAATACACTCATAAGGATAAAATATAAACTAACTAAATTTTTTTCTATGAAAAGATATCTCAAAGATAAGTGCTCCACTAAAATAATTATTTGTCAAATAAAACACAACTCTTTCTAATATAACACAACTCTTGAGAAAGTGGAATTACACATTACCTAATACATCAAAAGTCAACACCAAGTATTCATGATAGTTTAGGTAAAAAAATTATAGTTTGTGGATAGAAAAATAGCTATCAAATTAAAAATCACTAGTGCACAATATAAATTGAGTACTATACTAAAGATCATAATTAATAATAATTTTATTTCTTTCCCCACTACTCAACGTAGAGATCATGATTGATAAGGATATCAAAAATTGAGACCATATTTTCTAGGAGAGAATAATTGGTCATCATAAATATATTTATTGGGAATTACAACAACACATTCACTAGTTTAAATATCAATTCTTGATCACATTCATATGGCTATCAAACAATCCCATTATAAGTAATAATAACATCATTATTAAATGGAGAAAGTTAATACAATTATCTTAATCTCTTTAGAAAATATACAATGGGTTAATTCAACATAATCGTATATCTCATTGTCTACCAAATGAGACTAATACAACCAAGAAAATGTATAAAGGATTTGATCTTAATGACTAATTAAATATGAACATATGTCAATAATGATATAAATATATGCATCACCTTCTAACATAATATACAAAATCTAATTGATAAGAATACTATTGATTTTAGAAATACTATTGAATTGAGTCATGACTTAGGGGTACAACATATTAATCCACAAATTGTCCCAAATAAAATGCACATAA
>JARHVA010005961.1:22500-102500 GCA_037957365.1 Torreya grandis | reverse complement strand
TGGTTGTTTTTTTTGATAAGCATGGATGTGGACATCATGAGAGTCAATTTAATTGTGATAGGCCTCCACATCTCATCTTCAACTCAACTCAATGATGAAATGTTGTTGATCCTAGGACAAGACAATGCATTCTCAATGTATATCTTGTAGCTTCAATGTCATAAGAGATGATTTGATTGCAACAAGGATCCATATCTAATGTGCCTCTCAAATAAATGATGTAATGACATTGATATGAGGAGAAGACAATGAGCTCTCACAATGTATCTTGTAGATTCTATTTGTAGATGGTACATATTTCAATGAATAATTTGACTTGTCATTAAACTTTAAACGTGAATATTCTAAATGTATAAATGTTGGATAAAATCCCATCATACACAAATGGAATCTATCACAAAATTAGGATGACACATTTTTCATGAAGGTTTGGAATTGGGGTTGCAGATGATTGTTGGCATAGATCATGATTAAGTATAGTATGGAATTAATTTTCTAACAACCACACCACACCATGTCTAACCACCATTGAGTATGGCCAAAAAAATCATAATTGGTTGCAGTATTTACAACTTCAATCTTGATAATGATTGTATGTATCCATGTCCACCTAAAATTTTAATCCAGATTACAATTTTTTATTGTTTGCTTCTAATTTTAAGGTAACCATTGTAATAATAATAATTTATTAATAGCAATCACAAAGACAAAGTGGTAAAATTTATTTTCAAATAAAAATGGGTTATGTCAATATTTCATCATGGGTATTGAATGCAATCACCAATTGTTGGCTCGACTCCAACACAATGGGATTTTCAACCAACTTGATATAGATGTCACCCAATCAAAATTGAGGGAGTTTCAATTTTGAAATAATGATTAGGAAAAGAGGATATCTCTTTCCATGTATAATTCAAGATATTTCATAGACAAAAGCCTTGCATGGTGATTCATATCCCAATCGGTCCATAAACTTGTTTTGACATCCAAATACATTCCTAAAATTAACAGATTTACCATTTGAGAAGTTAGAAAAAAAATTGTCCATTCTCTAGTGATGGGATTATAGATGTAATAGATGTTTAAGGATTTGAATCCATTCCCTCATTTTGTATCCACCTTTTAGGTTTATCTTCTCAACATGAATAAATGCAAACTACATTGAATTGATGCTATTAAACTCAAACTCAACTACCACCATCAGATTCTTTTACTGGACATTTCTATTGTCAAAGGTTAGTGAGGATGACATGAGGATGATTTGATTACGATAATCATCCACATTTGTCAAGTGTGACTCAAATCAGTGGTGTAATGTCATTTATACGGAGATAGTACAATGACATTCCAATGTCTATATTGTAGCATGTTTTCATTTATGCTACCAATATATAAAAACCTAGATAAATTATATCAAGGTTAACAAGATTTCAATGTGACCTAGAAAGTGATGATGAGGGGCAAAGACAAGGTATTTTAGCTGATATCATACACCAAAGGACCCATATCACACACATGCCTTGATTTCAGTGTAGATGTTGGATTTATATACTCTACACCCATTACAAACAGGTTTGTATCTTATAGGGCAGTGGTATCTTTTATTTTCTATATATCATGTGATTAAAAAAAGACTTCACATCTGATATGAAAGTAGGAATACATTGAGACTATGGAGTTTATCTTATTTATTTCACTCTCGTTGAAGTGAGTACTGAAGCATTTGTAAAGAGCATAGAACATGGATGCATAAGGGGGCATCATTGGTGATAAAATATGAATGTTGTGGTATAAGAGTCACTAGTTAAGAGAAAATGTGCTTGATTGGTGATCATTCCCAAGTGATAGGTATAGTTGGTAGGTTTAATTCTTGTACATTAGGGGGGTGCCCACATCGTATATTTTAAAGTGAAATATACTCCAACAAGGGAAGTAAAACACTTACCAAAAAGAGCTTAGAAAAATAAATATACATTCCTTCCAGTGTAACTTCTAACATTGTGGTAACTGCTAATTTATTTAATTCATATATTAATATAAATGTTAATTCTTTGGTCATGACATATGAGGTGCATAGTGATTGCCCTGGACATATATGTGGCTATTCCATTGATGGGATTTTGGCTAGTTTTACATGATTCATAGAACATTTTTGGATAAATAAAAACATTAAAAAGATATTTTAAAAAAAATAGGACCAATGGATGATATATACTACTAGTTTACATGATTCATTTATGATCTCTCTCTCTCTCTCTCTCTCTCTCTCTCTCTCTCTCTCTCTCTCTCTCTCTCTCTCTCTCACACACACACACACACACACACACACACACACACACACACACACACACACACACACACACACACACACTTACTTTTTCAATACACATGTTTAAAAGTATACATGAGTGGGATACACGATATGGAAGTTATATATGACATGGGTATTTATATGTAAAACATTCCTACACTTAAGAGTCGATCCTTCCTATATTTGGGAATTCCTACAATGTAGGTATATTGTTACCTTTAAAAGATTTACATATTTATATTTCCATTTCATTGTTTATATTGATTTACTTACACCAATTACATATTGTTGGAGATTAGTCTTATTTGGGTTCACCTTTCCTATGTAATTTCAGTTTATCTTAAGTCTGTCATTTAATTGGGCATTTATTATCTTAAGAAATATATTTTATCTAAAATTTATGAGGTGTCTCTCACAACGTTTGTCCTCTTGTAGGATTTTTAAATTACTTATATAAGTAAATTCTTTCCTCACATGTCATACACTTTCTTCCACTTTATTTGAAATGTGACATTTGACATACATTAAAGAGGTCTTGTAAGGTCATGATAAGATCTTTGTAACTATCTCATCCTTCCTCTTGCTCTATTTAAATATCTCTCTCCTCATCTCTTCTATAACAATCTTGCAATGACTACTTTGTCTTGAGGCCACTCTTCTTCGTTTTTACTTGTTATTATACTTGAAATTTAATTGTTAGTAAGATTTCTAATAAATTATGAGAGTTTTCTCCATTTAACGGTTTCTCTAATTGTCAATTGTCATCTCTTGATATTTTAACTTGTTTCAATCTTAAATTAACATTTTTATTTTTCAAATTACATTTAATATATTGAACATTATTTTATTTTGATCTTAACAAATAATATAATATCATATCATATTTACAACTTATTTAGTGTTTGAATCTTTGAGCATTTGTAAATTTTTACGTGAATAAAAATTAATTATTTTGAAACTCTTAACCCTTTGATAACTCTAGAGTGATGATTTTTGTACACTCTAACCTTGTCTTACAGGTTTCTAAAAAGGATTTTTATAGTTGCTCTTTGTTCTTCTGGTTTCGTTTCAAAAATAAATTATTGTCTTTCTTGTTAATTGGTTTTAAAAACAAATCATATAATTTATTCCATTTTCTTAGCTCAAAAGCATTAAATTTTTTGGTGAAAGATTAATCGCAAAATCAATCAGTTATAAAATATTTCTATCAATCCTCCATTTGGTTGTATTTTATATATTTTGTGTAGCATCGTTCGGCTCTCTTTGTCCTATTTATTTTATTCCTTTTTAAGCCCGACACCTTATATATCTGAAACGGATTTTTAGCTAGTTAGTTTTTAGTTTATTCCCAACATTTTATGTTGTGTTCTTCCTTCGCACTGACCTTTAAGAGATGTTTAGCATTTACCTCTTAGCGCTTTTTCAATTTACATATCACCATTATGTCTCGTTTTAACTACGTGGCGTATTTTATTTTGTTCTATTTTACTACGTTGAAGTCGATGTTGGTTGTTTGGTATTCATTCCATTGCATTATGGTATGCGATGGCTCTTCTACATAGTGTAATTGGTGGTGGTGTTATTTTTTTGGTTTTTTTATTAATATATTTTTTCCTTGGCACGTGTAGACATATGCATTATAATGAAAATAGTAGGACAACCCTTTGAATAATTGTTTTTATTGATATAATATAAATTTTATAGAAAATTATGTATTCTAGACTGATAATATGATATGCCCATGGTTCCATTGAATAAATAAGAATCTTGAGGAATTTGATGCTGATAGCCAAGACGGTGTAGCGCAGATATAGACTAACCTTCTTATATAGTGTAGCCATGGTGTGAATGTAGGTAATGATACTTTTCATTGAAACATTGGGGCTGTGATGATTGCACGATGATCTGCTTAAAGCATTGATACTAATTAATTATTATATTTTAATTTAATAATTAAAGAAGAGATAAAGTGAACTTATGCAGCCATGTAATCTAATGATAAAAAGTTGCATTCAGTGAAATATTTAGAAGGTGTACAGCTAATTAGAGAACTATTATTTCCAAAATATGCCATAGAATAAGTCAACATCATTTATCAGGTAATGAATATTGTTATATGCAGCTTGAAGTTTCCCAGAGAGTGGAATTGCTTAGTGAAGTACCATAAATTTGCATGGTATGTTTTATCAAGAAGAAATAATGTAGACAACTTTCCATAATGGAAGGACGAATTGTTACTTGCATATTTATTTGCTGGCAATGGGAACATGAGATGAACCTTATAATCACGTTAATAATAGTAATAGTAGGGAACTTTCGTTTAAATTTAATAACAGGGAACACTATTTTAAATTTATTGATAGTTAAAATCTAAATTTAACATCTAAATTTTCCTTGACTCAGGAATACCATAAGTACATTTTTAAAATGGAAAAATATTAAAAACAAATAAGGTGGTGTGGGCCTTTTCTTCATTAAATTGTTTAAAAATGTTTGTCTCAAATGAAAAATTCGAAGTAAATTTTGCTATCGCAAGGAAAATGTGTTATTTTCATCCTAAGTCCGTCAAATCATGTAAAATGAAACTTATTTACATTAACATGAACCCCCCAAAAAAATTAGATGATGCAGGAGCATTCAAGCTGTCATTTAATTTTGCATCTAACTAAAAATATGAATTGGATATGTAGTAATAAGTGGGATTATATATCCTTAATATTAAAAGTTTTAAGATAATTTTAGATCACATAGATAAGTTTGTAGTAATTATTAGTTTCAAAGACCAGTGCAACTTTTTAAAACTTAATTTTAAGTTCTCGTTAACAAAATTGAGTTACAGAGCTTGTAGTAACTTACAAATTTGTAGAAAGAATCGAGATTACCTAAGTAACACATTTCTCAATTCATATCATACCACATTATGGATTTACACGAAAATTAAAAATATGATACAAGCCTTGCAATAACGTTAACTTTTTAAAGGAAATTGTAATTACCATTCTAAATTTGTCTGTTAAAACATATCTCAGTGCAGTATTATGGTTTGCCCAAGTAATGTAAAATATATTATATGTATCAGTGTCTTACGGTTCTACAAGAAACATGTTGATATCATTCGGAGCTCATTTGTTAAATTAGATTATGGTACAAATTTTCAGATTGTTTTCACATAATATTTGTTAGGAATTGTGAACGACTAATTTATAACAATTCGTGATATGATCAATTAATCTTATAATTTGTAATGAAACTTGGTGATATTCTATGATATTTGTGGTGTATTAGGGATATTGGGAATGTATTATACATGATCATTTAATGATTGTGTTTGTTGGTGATGTATTATTTGTGTTTAAAAATTTAAGCATTAGTGAGTGGTTGATAGTGTAATATGAGTATGTGAATATATAAACACATCTTTACATTTGTGAGAGTATGCCCTTGGGATTTATATAACTAATTCCTTTATAATTATTGAAAGTATTTTAGAGTATTTTAATGTAAAAAATAACTAGATAAATTCAAGTATAAATTTTTGTATGTCATATATATGACTGTGATCAGTTGTAATCTACTTCATTGTGAGATTGTAATTATTATAAAAAAATGTAATCACCCTGTAGTATGTATGTAAGTTATAATAATTCGTTTGAATCAATAAAAAATATTATTATTTTAAGTTATTGTATTTTTTATATACATAAGACTGTAAGTCAATCCATCTATTATCTTGACTATGTAAGATGTGCGATCTCAAGTTGTTTTTCATAATACATCCTAGATATGACTCCATCATAAACTAAAATATCTTAAATTGTAAGTCAATTCCTCTATTATCTTGACTATGTAAGATGTGTGATCTCAAGTTGTCTTTCATAAAACATCCTAGCTATGACTCCATCATAAACTAAAATATCTTAAATGAAAGATAGGTACAAATATTGAAGACATTTGATAATTTAAAACTTACCTACGAAACGACATTTATGATTTGTAAGATGATGTTCAAGAAATGAACCTTATGATTTGTAAGATGATGTTCAAGAAATTACCATTGTCTATCAAAAGATAAGTACAAATATTGAAGGCATTTGAAGATTTAAAAGTTATCTACGAAATGATCCTTATAATTTGTAAAATGATGTTCAAAAAATTACAATTGTCTGTCAAAATATGTTGTCCATCAAAACATGCAGAGATAAATATTTACTTAATAGTCTGAAATAAAAATGCCTACAACAGAACTATTATTAGGGTTACAAATCTCCTTTTCTATCTTTCAGATAAGCCAACCTTTGATTTAGGATATCAATGCTTGTCTAACTCGCCTAATCATGTACTTAGATTTAAAATATTCATTCTGACAATTGTTCGTCATTTTTAATGTACCTTGAAATTAATCGGTTAATCGCCTCCATATATATGAATATGAAATAAGGCTCTATGTTCGATGGAGCACAGTAATAATTTTGTTTATAGCTTTTATACAATCATACAACACCATCATTTTTTTGTTAAATAAAATTTCAATAGTTTTAAGAAATTAAAAAACCTTGCAATGCATATAAATAATTTCAAGATGACGTTAATTAAGAGGTATATGCTAGTGTTTGTAGGGGTTTTGTCTTATCTGAGAATAGATAAATCGTAATAGTAATAGAAATGTGACCAGAAACAATCATAAAAATATTATGTAAGAAACGTTTTGTCTATATATGTATGATAATTTTTGATAATTTTTAATAATTTTATTTATACTAACCCAACTTTTTATATTATATTAAAGTAAAATCTTTCTCTGAACTCCTAACTTTGTATTTATTTATTAAAATAAAATGTAATTCAAATATATTAATAGATATAAAAGATGTCGATATATATTATTCTTAAGATGTCTATTATATTTATAATACAAGTCCAATATAATATATAAACAACAAATAATATCTTTCAATATTTTTTATATAAATCTATTAAAAATATACATCATAATTATGAATCTACAGCTATAATTGAAAAAATATATCATATTATATAATGAAAATCGAATTAAAATATTTTATTTCTATCCACACTTCAATAATAAGTTTAAAGGTTTGTGATAGCGAGCTATAAAAATGTTAAAACATAATGTTTATCAAGTGATTACAATAACATAATATTTTGGTAAATTAATTAAGTGTTTGTGCACCTATCATATCCGTAATGGCATATGGGACACTCATTTTTTTATTTTAGTGGATCTTGATAAAAGCTAAAAGATCACAAGATTCTTGTGCCAAATTGTTCAAGACAAAACAAATAGAAAAACAAGGGAAAATGCACACAAAATAAACAATTTTTTAAAAAAAATCTATTCATAGAAAATTCTCCCATAAATATTGTTTTATCTTCCTATAGAGTTGCTACTCATATAATCAATTTTACATCTATTACATACCAGGAAGGAAGTAGAGCTTCATTAGAGTCTTCTTTCTTTGCATATCAAAATAGAGCATACAAAACAATTTACAAAATGAATGAGTGAGTGAGTGTGTGTGTGTGTGTGTGTGTGTGTGTGTGTGTGTGAGAGAGAGAGAGAGAGAGAGAGAGAGAGAGAGAGAGAGAGAGAGAGAGAGAGAGAGAGAGAGAGAGAGAGAGAGAGAGATAAATGTCCTAAGTAAGTAAATAACTACATAGATTAAATGAGATAGATTGGGTGCAGCTTCAAGCTTGTCAATAACTAGAAGATATTAAAGTTTTAAATTCAAACTGATAAAATATGTGTGGTTGAAAAGCAAGTGGCAGTGGAGATTAAATGGTTTTCAATTGAGCTTGAAGTCACATCCACCAACAGATCTAAAAATATTGCTATAGTGAAAATAAGCTTATATTGTAACTCTTTAATATGCTAAAAACCTTATTCAATAGATTCCACACAAATTGCAAAGACATTGTCATGGTCATTTGTATTTACTATTTACTGCTTATCATTCTTTCATTCATAACTTCATGAACGTGATCAAGATAAAAGCAATAAATACATGTTTTGTTTGCAATCATACAATCTTTTGTAATAAATCCATCTCAAATTATACATTTTTTGGAAATCCATCAGAGAGGAAAGACCAACAAATAAAAAATAAGAACTTATTGTAGGATAATGTTTTGAGTATTGGATCACTCCATAAAAAATGGGAGAACGTCATGATGGATAGATTCATAATAATTTCCCCATCATCTATACTTTTAATCTGAAAACACAATACAGGAAAGGCCAAGGAGGTTTTCCATTGGATAAAAAACTCACTCATCTACACTAGCGAGGCATCATCCACTAAGATTTTACTTTTTTACTACCTAGAACCATAGATTTGTTTATATGAACATACAATAAGTTCCACTGAATTATTTTCCCTAATAAAATTGATCATGTTATATGTTATGGTTATGCATATGTTGAGATATGGACATAAAAATCAACAAGTATAAATATTCTGTTAAAGAATTTGATAATGTGGTTGATGCATTTAATTTTTTTTTATTTAAATTAGTATATAGCTTTTACATAAGTCTATATAAAATATTCGAGGCGTTTATTCATTAATGTCAATAATTTAATAATATAAGTGTTTTAAAGAATGATATCTATCAATATATTTCACACAAATTTATTTAAAATATGTATATTAGTTTTATAACTTTAATATGTTAAAGAAGAGAAAATTAATGTGTGATAATGAAAGATGGACAAAAATTTAAAAATACATATTTTTAGTTATTAACATCTAATTGTGTTTGTTCATAAAATTACATTTTTAATAAAAGATAATATAGTATAATAATGTAGGCTGGATTTTAATTAATAGTAATGTTTGTACATAAACTTATATTTTTGCCTAGAATCAAAATGAACACATTCACTTCATTGCAAACAACCAACAACCCCGAATATCATTGTAAATTTTTTTTTGGTGAAATAATTGCCTCTACATATAATCATTGATAAAGTAGTACCTTAAAACATATTAACTTCTAATTAAATAAATTTAACATGTTTATTTTCATTAAAAAAATAAAATATAATTTTGAAAAAGTGTTCATCTACATTTTTCATTTTCATTTACCCCGAAATTTCGACTCTAGCTACATAAAACAAATATTGTGAAATACCATCTAATACGAAACAAATTTTAGAGATTTATTAATGATCTATGAATCAAGAAAGTAATTCTGAAAACATTTTGTAAAACCATACTAAAAATATCTTGATCTCGAGGCATGTTTTAACTAAGTTAAATACATCAATACAAGTCGATTTATTTTCCTCCAATTGTTTCTGACCTCTCCATTCGTACCAGTAAAAGGCTCGATGTTTTCCATATTTATCATGGAAGTTGCAAACTCAGTGATGAACGTTATTGGATTTTTACAATAGGTAACAACCTGAGCATCCGAAGAACAACCATCGAACAATGTTTGATTAGAGTGGAGTATCCATTTTTTATTATCAAATATTTGTATGTTGACTCTTGCTAAAGACATTGGGAGTGACAGCATCCAAGGGTGATGGGGTGCCATCTTCATAGCAGCTTGGATAATACGCATTGAGAGAAGTAGAAAATTCAGAGTTCATATTTGTATTATTGTAGATGCGAGACTTTAAGGTGATGCAATGTGCCTGATTAATTATATGAATATCTAAAATATGTAATATATATATATATATATATATATATATATATATATAATATTGTTTAGATTAATTTTTCTGAAGTGATGGTTTAATAGACATCAAATTTGTGTTTAGAATTAAAAGCGAAGACTCACTTTAATTTTAACATTCCATTATTCCAAATACTACTAAAAGAACACCTTATTAACATAAAGAAGATGTCAAAATAATATTTATCAGAATTTTCCTTTCGCACTCGCAACATTAAATACTTCTCCCTCTACTATCATAAGTTATATGTCAAAACATAATAAAAAATATATATTCAATAAATATTTAAAAACATTCAAAACAAATAAACATGGTCATACTCAATAAATATTACTAATAAATATGTCAAAGCTAATCAACATATTAAAGTATTATACCTATCTTAAAAAATTTGTGTAAAATAAACTGATATATATCATTTGTTAGATGTTTATATATATATATATATATATGGATTTATTAAATAATTAAATTGTTATGTTAAATTTGTTGTTTTATTTTTAATTTAATCATATCAATTTTGAAATAATTTTTTTTTTTTTTTTTTTTTTTAAATTTATATTGTTACATATCATTGTAAAAACATCTATAATTAAAATAAATACACATCATAAACATATAATTAAAAAAACAAACATTAATTTTGATAACATTAAACCACATTAAATGAAAGAAATATAATATTTTCTTTGCATTGAAAAAAAAATGTTGATATGTAAAGTCCCGGGTCAGTGGTACTGCAAGACATATTCCAGCATCCAAAAAACGTTCGTTTAATTATCATTGTCTCAGGTTCATCGCAATCACCAGTCACTATTTGTCTAGTTTATGGTTGCTTTTTAACTATAATATATTTTTGATTGCATAAAAGGGTTATTATATATATATATATATATATATATATATATAATTTTTATTTAAATAAAAAATAATATAATATAATCTTGTGGATATTCTAAAAGTTAATATAAATAAGTAACTAAAGTCTTGAATAAACAAACGATTTTATTGCTGATCACTTCAACAAACTAATACAATAAAAATTAAACATGAATAATAAACATTTTTTTGGCTTTGAATTGTGCGAAATTGTGATAATGCTGTGGAAATTTTATGTAATAAGAAAAAACATTGTTTCATTCAATCGTTTTTAATAAAGAATAAATTTTAAATTATAATTTTTTTTAGAATAATTTTTTTTTATATAATTATTTTTTACAAATTATTTATTTATTTAAAATTAATTTTTATTTTTATATAATAAATCCAACATTTATTCTTTTTTAAAATATCTTTGATTTTTTAAATTTAATTTGTTTATCAAATCATTTGGTATTAAAGTCTCCTTTCCAACTATTACTTTTTTAATTTAAAATCTACCAATAATAATTTTTATTGTATTAGTTTTTTAATTTATATAAATGAATTGATAAAACATTTTTATTAATAAATAAGTTTTCAGTTCTTTCATAAATATTTTGAGAAACCAATGTGAAAGATTCGTATTTCGGGACATAAGAGACACAAGGAAGTGTAGGACTGCTCTTTATAATTGACTTTGGGAATGTGAAAATTGGTCCACAAGCATAAAGAGGACTACTATTATGAGCCTTTTACTGATATCAAAATGCATTCCTCTCATTCAAATTGCTTTTCAATAATCTTTATCCCGCCCCTTCTGAAAAGAAATGAATGAGACAAAGATGATTGTTTCATGGGAATTACAGTTGAATCTTTTTGTAACGTTTGATTTCAAGTTTCTCTTTTATCCAGATATATATGGGTAGGGGAAAGAAACGAAAAAGCCTTTATCCCGTGAGGTTCCACTGGGGATTAAATTTGATATTTATAATTCAATAGGGTATATATAAGGAGAAGTATGAATAGTTTATTAGAATTGATATATTTGTTTTGAGGTCATAAACTTAATATATTATAAAATATAATAAAAATGATATTATAATGAGATCCATTGTTTTTATATAATTTTCAATTAATTATTAAATAATAGTATTTAATTTTTTAATTTACAATTAATAGATTAATATATTTAATTGTTCGACATTCCTCTCTCTTTACATTAAATATTTTCATCCTAAAAAAATTCATCAAAATATTTTCACATACATTCTTTACTATTCTATATAATATTCCCTTGATTTATGACAATAACTATAATCTTTATGATAAATATCCATACAAAACTTTTCAAAAACACTTCTCATCACTCCAAGAAATATTCCTTGACTACAAATTCCTCATCATTTTTAATATGTCTCTTGTATATACGAAATGATAAAGAAGCTCTCCATATTTAAAAATAAAAGTAAAAAAGGTAAATGGACGGTATGTAATATTAGCATGACAAAGTGACCACCTAATGTATGCGATTGTGGGACAAATGATGTTAAAAAGTAAATGTAGTAAGGAAAATGTAACGGTTACGAAAGTTCACACCTCCACTCACCTTGGTTATTCGAGTAAAAAGTTCGCACCTAAATATGCCAACAATAATCGAAAATCATATACCTATTCCCTAATCTTTTGAGGAATATTAGATTTTTAATCATCCCGATTATGCCTTCTGTCACATAAGACGCTTTCTTTTCTTAACATGTACTGATCAGATCAATGTGTATCCATGTCACTGGCTTATGGCAACGAGTGTCTATGTCAATTCAAGTATTGCTTTGTGGTTTACGAATCTCCTTTTTTCATATTTTGTGGGATGTTTGTTCAAATGGAATTTTAAATATTCATATTACATGCCCATTGAATGTGAAAACTCGCTGAGAAAGTTGCGAAATTATTCGTGTTCCATATGTATGTAGTCACATCTGTTGGCCGACGTGGATCTACAACGTCAACAGCAGCTTCTAATCCCACTGCCACGTCACCTCACTCTACAGCTGTGACACCAATCTGCCATTAAATTCTGTCAGTACTTGACTGCTTGGAGACTCTCGCGATAATGATATTCAATCCAGAAATCTCCATCGTGATTTGGTATGCGATTTCATTAATTATATTAATTAAGCTCTCATCTCTCATCTCCTTGGTTTTGACAGCAATTCGAGAGACTACGAAGGAAAGCAACTCTGTTTTTATCCCTCAGTTTTTGAAATGCTCTGTTTTAGCACTAATGAGAAAAACTGCAGCGAAGCTCTTCTTATTTATATGTAAACAGGGGATAATTATGTGAGAGCAGCACAACTCTCTTAAAAGGGGTGGATTGTAAAAGTTTGTAATACATTTTGTCAAAGATTAATTCTATGTGTACTTTCCAAATGGGTACAATTTCTCCATTTTAATAATTCACCATAAAAGCTTTTAAGTTGTATTGAAACATATGGTGTTAAAAAAAAATGTCCATATGGTCTTTCACCAAAAAAAAGGTTGGAATAAATTATCTTAATGATTTTGATAGGGCTTCCATTCCATACTCTCTTAAAATGTTGTCACTATGTAAAGTACAATAAATATGATGAAAAATATTATAATGCGTAAAAAAATTAACATGTTTTCTACAATAAAATGTAGTGTGTGATTTATTTTTACATATAAAGGCTTGGCTATTTCAAAATATCTTTGATGAAAAATAATATGTGAATTTTTTTAACAAATTTAAAGTAAAATTGTGTTTGATTCATATATAAAAAAATATATCAGATGTGGTTCATAGTTAGAAGAACCAACTCTTCTTTTCATTACATCTCCAATGTTAAGAAATACCCTTGTATTATTTTTCCAAAATTCTACAAATAAATATTTTAGGGCATCGGCTAAAACCTTGTCTTTTTGTGGCAGTGTACTAGATAACCCACATAAGTCATTGTTACCATCAATATCAAGTCTTATACGTCTCATAATTTCTTTCATTACTATTTTTAAGTTTATGTGCAATGCTCAGTTTATTTATCTAATCAATCGTTTATTCTCTATTTGATAATTAACCAACGAAGTTGTAATAACATGATAGGTAGCGTTGCCATATTTGGTGTGTTTCTTCACACCTACTTGATGGTATTCATTATGAAAATTTACAACAATTATCTTTACACGATCAATACTAGATGTTCTTAATCCTAGGGTGTTCATTTTAGGTCTCAACTTAGGCACTTTCATAAATGTAAAAAACAATTGGCACATTTGAGTTTCGTTTAATTTTTCAAAGTGTAAGTTCCAAATTCTTTCAACTTTTCTTCTCATATGGCATTCAGATATATTTTTAGGCATTGATTTCAAAATGTTTTCATCAATTTCAATTAAATACATGGACTTTTTTTCAAAATCCTAGGAGGTTTTTTTAGTGGTAAATTTTATTTATTTGGTGTTCCCATATTGTTTTCTACATTACTAGTTTATTCATTTGATGGTGTTCCCATATTGTTTTCTTGATTTTTACTTTCACCAATAGGTGTTTCCATGTAATTTACATCATAATGCATACTATCATCATCACCAAAATGAAAACTCATAAAGTTAGAATGTGGACTTGCATTATAATTTTTTTAATTATAAAAATTAATAATTGTAATTTCAAAATTTGGTGTAATATCATTATTTATTTCATCATTATTTGTGACATTCAATTCAATAGAGACTATATATCTACTTTCAAAAAAAAAATTCATTTGTTGCCTTTGCTTTCCTCTCTGCATTTATAATTCCTCTGATATTTTACACTTCAAATTCTTGTTATTACAGAAACTATCACCCATGATTACACGAAGTTGTCAAATTTTGAGGGTGGGAACAAGAATCCAATTATTAAAAAACATACATGCTTGATGTGTAGTAACAAGTGGAGACAACGATTAAATCATTAATAAAAGACCTCTACTATTTACTCAACCATGAGTAGATAAAAAAATTTATTTTTGAGGTTGGGAACATACATCAAATCAATAAGAAATAGACTTAAAATATGTGCAAAAAAAAAATGAAGCAATGTACATAGGGGACAAAACTCTTGATGTGAAGGAAATGACGTTGACCATTCATGGTTGTTTTAATTTTTCTAGTAATTTCGAAATTCCCTAGAAGGTAGAAATCCATACACATTATTAAGTATATTCACAAACATCCCTAAACCTAAACCCTTAACAACACACCCTACACACTATACCCTAACCATTAAGCCTTAATCCCTAAACCATAAACCATAAACCCTGTACCCTAAATTGTAAAACCTAAACAATAATAAATAAACCCTACACCCTATACCCTATACCCTAAACCTTAAACTCTAATCCCTAAACTCGAATCTCTAGAAACCTTAAACTATAAATCATAAACTCTTAAAACCCTGAACCAATAATTTGAACCCCAATTACCATCATTTAGACTAAGAATTAGGTTCACAAGGATAAATTTACCATAAATCACACCACTAACTTACCTAATGACTAATTATCTCAATTTTAATGACATGGTGGCTAATCTAGCCTAAACACACATTATGTGATCACAAATAGATTCAAGCAACTCAAATTATCCTCAATTGCCTTCATAGTTGGACCCTCAATGCGACATCCTGTACAATAAAATTTAAACACTATATTATAATACATAAACCCTAAAACCTAAATTATAAACTCTAAGCCCTAAATTCTAAGCCTTCATCCTAAAACACTAAACCTTATAACTTATGCACTAAACCTTAAACCTTAATCCCTAAAACCAAAGCACTAAAAACCCTAAACCATAAATCATAAACACTTAAAACACTAAGTAAATAATTTGAGACACAATTAGCACCATTTAGACTAATAATTAGGCTCACATGGAAAAACTGGGTCAAAATTAAACCATTAACTACACTAATTGACTAACTTGTTCGATTTGTGATAACATGGTAGCTAATCAAACCTAAAGACACATTAGGTACTCACAATAAGGTTCAAGCAAATATATTTATCCTTAATTTCCTCTGTATGTAGTCCTTAAAACCTATACCATATACTATAATACTTAAAATCTAAACCCCAAACCCTAAACCCTATACCCTAAATTGCAAACCTTAAGCCATAAATCCTAAGCCATAAACCTTAAACCCTAAATCTTAAAACCTAATCCATAAATTTCAAGTCTGAGAAAACCCTAAAACCTAAATATTAAACTATTAAAACCCTAAAATAATCATTTATTCCCTAGTTACCATCATTTAAATTAAGAATTAAACTCACATGGAAAAATTTTAACCAAATTGCACCATTGACTACCCAAATTGACCAATTCACTCAATCTATGATGACATGGATGCTAATCGAACCCAAAAACACATTTTATACTCATAAATATGTTCAAACAAACTAAAATTTTCATCAATTAGCTTCATGGTTTGAACTTAAACTCTAAACCTTATACTCTAAAACCTAAACCCTTATCTCTAAATCATAAACCATAAACAATATACACTGAATTCTAAACCTTAATCCCTATACCCTAATCCATATATCCCAATCCATAAGCCCTAAAAGCTAAACAATATACCCTATAACTTTTACCTTAAACCTTAATCCTTTAACCAAAAGCCCTATAAACCCTAAAATAATCATTTGAGTCCTAATTTCCATCATTCATACTAAGAATTAGGTTCAAATAGAAAAATTTATCCCAAATTGTACTGATAACTACTCCAATTGACTAATTTTATCAATACATGATGACATGTACGCCAATCAAACCTAAAGACACATTATGTGTTCATAAATAGGTTCAAACAACTCAAATTATCCTCAATTAGCTTCGAGGCTGGACCCCAAACCCAACACCCTAAACCCTAAACCTTAAACCTTAAGCTCTAAACCATATACCCTATATCTTATAAACTAAATTATGAACACTAAGTAAAGAACCCAAATCTCTAATCCTTCAACCCTATACCTGATACCCTACACACTAAACCTTAAAACCTAATCCATAAACCCTAAGCCCTAGAAAACCTAAACCATAAATCGTAAAATCTTAAAACATTAAAACAATCATTTGAGCCCCAATTACCATCATTTAGACTAAGAACTAGATTCATATGGATAAATTTGGCCCAAATCGTACCACTAACTTTCCTAATTGACTAATTCACTCGATCTATGATGTTATTAAGGATATTCAAACCCATAAACACATTTTGTGCCCATAAATAGGTTACAACAACTCAAATTATCCTCATTTAGCTTCTCACTAGGACCCTAAACTATTTATTGTAAACCTTAAATCCTAAGCCTTAAACCATAAAACCTAAACCCTAAACCCTAATTTGTAAACCCTAATCTCTAAACTTTGAGCCATAAGCCCTAAACACTAAACCCTATATCATAAACTCTTAAAACTCTAAACCAATCATTTGAGCCCTAATTACCACCAATTAGACAAAGTATTAGGTTCATCAAGATACATCTGGCCATAATCACACCACTGACTTCCCTTATTGTCTAATTTTCTTAATTTGTTATCAAATAGGGGCTAATGAAACCCAAAAACACATTATATATTGGAAAATCAGATTATCATCAATTGCCTTTGTGGTTAGACCCTAATCTCTACACCCTATAATTTAAAACATAAATTCTAAGACCTGCATTATAAACCACAAACCCGAAAACATAAACTATAAACCCTAAAAATTCATACATAACATGTAAACCCTAAACCTTAAACCCTAGTCCATAAAATGTAATCCCTAAACACCCTAAACCATAAATTGTAAACTCTTAAAACCATAAAAAAATTATTTTATTCCCAATTACCAACATTTAAACTAATAATTAGGTTCACATGGATAAATTTAGCCTAGATTGCACCTCTAATTACCCCAATTAACTAATTCACGCAATTTATGATGATAAGTGGGATAATAAAACATAAAAACACATTATGCGATCATAAATAAGGTTCATGTAGCTCAAATTATCCTCATTTAGATTCTCACTTGGACCCTAAGCTGTAAACCATAAACCCTAAACACTAAATTTTAAACTATAAGCCCTAAAACCTAAGCCATAAACCTTAATCCCTATATCACATACCCTATACCCTAAACCATAAACCCTAACCCATAAACCATAATGCACATAAAAACCTTAAATAAAAAATTATACTAATCATCTAAGCCCTAATTACCATCATTTAGACTAAAAATTAGGTTCTCGTTTCTCAATTTGGTCTAAATAATACCATTTACTTCCCCAATTAACTAATTCACTCAATGTGTGATGACATGGGGGCTAATCAAACCCAAATCATACATTTTTATGACCATGAATAGGTTAAAACAACTGGTATTATCCTCAATTACTTTCAAATTTAGACTTTAAACCCTAAACCATAAACTAATTGATTTATCCTCAATTAGGATCCTTTATAGTCAAAAATAGGGTCACATGGATCAATTTGGCTCAAATCACATCCCTCACTACCTTAGTTGACTAATTGCCACAATATATCATGACATGGGGACCAATTGGACCTAAAATCACATTTTATAGTCACAAATAACATAAAGGATCTTAATATGAACCTAATTGCCTTCATAATTAGACTTTATACCTTAATACCTAAACCATATATAATTTAGGCCATAAGCCCTAAACCCTAAACCCTAAACATTAGATCATAAACCTAAATATTAAACCAATCGATTTAACCCCACTTAACATAATTTAAAATAATAATTCTATTCATATAGGGCTTAATTAAGCACAAATCATATTACTTATTGGCCCAATAGACTGATTTTATAAATTGTTGATGACATTGGGGATAATTGTGCCCAAAATCACATTCTATAATCATAAATAAGTTCAAACTATCTCAAATTACCCTCAATCACCTTCACAATTAGACCCTAAACCCTAAACCCTATACTTTAAACCCTAGATTGTAAATTTTAAACCCTAAACTAGTTGATTTATCCCTGATTAACATCCATTAGAGTAATAATTATGTTCATAAGGCTTAAATTTTCCTAAATCATATCAATCAATGACCCAATTGAATAATTGGCTCAATATGTGATGACGTAGTGGCTAATTGAGCCCAAAATCATATTTTATAGTCACAAATAGGTTCAAGGACCTCAATTTAACCCTAATTTTCTTCACTATTGAACCTTATATATCCTAAAACATAAACCATGTTCCCTAGTCTACAAACCTTAAGCCTTAAACACCAAAATATAAATCATAAACTCTTAAAACATTGATCCAATCATTTTAGCATCAATAAAAATAACATTTAGACTATGAAAAGAAGTTCACATGGCTTAATTTGGCATGCATGTGAAATGTAGTAAAATATTTTTTGTGCATAGTATTTTTATGTATGTAATAATTATGGATACATAGATCTTATATTTAACATTTCAAACACATGTTTTAAGCATTGATAATTCCTTGGATTCCTAAGCCTGGGGCATGGACTTATAAACACATAATTGAATGCATGTTTTTTAGTAAAAAAAAATAAAATGTAACTTTGGCCATGCTAAACACTATGAATTTTATAAAACATTTTCTTGAAAATATTACTTCAACATTGACTATAATTTGTTATTTATAAATATATATTTTTATTACTTTAAGGTTGTTACCTATATGTGTTTCGAATTATGTGTTTCTTAGCACTACAATCTACAACTATACATGTTCATCTTCATTTATGTATCTATTTATTCATTGATTTAAACTAAAAAAAAATATATGGTTGCAAACTAGATCTAAGTATATACATGTTCAAAAAAATATAATTCATTATAATTTTTGAGTTAGTTAGGGAGGGTTGCACGATTACCTATAAATTATCTATCATATTTAAAGGTCTATTGCCTTGTGAAATTAGTAAAAAAAAAGTAAATATTCATTATTTTATTTAAAAAATATATAGGTTGCAAACTATATGATCATATCTAACTTTATACCAACATGTTTAAAAGGAACTAAATGATATTCTAAAAGTGACAGCCTACAAGGAAATATATCTACTCTATTTTAAAGAAAAAGTGTATTCCCTCTTCAAATTTCTATTGTTTGACCTATTTATACTTAACCATTTCAAAATACAATAAAATAGTGGTTTAGAATCAAGACTCAAGATTCTACAATTCATGTTCCTATGATATCTTCAAATTTTGAGTTTACATGTCTTAAATAATTTGTACAAGTTGAGGTTTATTACTTTTTAGGAAAAATATGTCCACTTAAGACCCTCTTTTGGCGCCCCAATTCCATGCACTTACCCATAAGAGGGGTAAAATATATTTGATGTTAGAAGGTCTATGGTAATTTTGGATCACTTATGTATGTATATGGAAATTCTTGGCTTTTCAAACTACTGCAACATATTAAAACCTAATCAAGAGTTAGAAACCACCACAATTGAGGTATAAGGATTTTGGTAACTTGAAAATCTGTAGGAAGTATGGAAATGACACAAAGAACACATTTTTCAATTCACATTTTAAAAAATTCTTATGAATTTGTAATAAAATGAAAAAAAAATTTACAAGCCTTGTAGTAACATGAGGTTTTGCAAGGAAATTATTGTCCATATTCTATAGTCATCTATCAAAATAGATCTCCATGCACTATTGAAAATGAAAAATATTCTACTATTATTTTAGTACCTTGTACTTATACAAATATGTTGACATCATTTGGAGATCATATATCACATTAGGATATGGTGTAAACTTACAGTTTATTTTTGTAAAGACTATTTTCTTAGAAACTATGCATGGTTATTTTCTAATAAAGTGTGATTTGTTCAAGTGATATTGAAATTCATAATGAACCTTTATACATTTAATAATTATGTTGCATACTTATGTGTTACAATCCCTTAATGATTATCTTTATTGGTGATGTGTTACAATCCCTTAATGATTATCTTTATTGGTCATTTTCTATTGTTATGGATCAACAAAGACATGGTGAGCACTATTTTGATTGCAACAAGGATCCACGTCTGATGGCTATCTTGAATGTGTATTACAACATTGTTTATATTTGTGGATAAGACATTGAGGTATTAGAGTCTATAGTGTAGCTTATATTTATCTACATTGTAAATATATTAAAATATGTAGCAATTAAATTAGGGTTAAAAACATAAGAAAACACCAAATTCGGACCCTTGGAAGAAAGGACAAGGCACTAAAGAATATGCAAGTCGTGAAAGATTTCGACATGCACTAGTTGGTGATGGTAAGTGGCTAAGACATGGTATTTTATGTGATACCATATGCCAGGAGCCCTATATTGTACACCAAATCCGGATTAAGAGTAGTGGCTGGATTTACATGACCTTCATCACCTATTTCAAAGGGGTATGTATCTTGTAGGGTGGCAATGTTTTTATTTCGTCATTTTCAATAGTTGAAGGTGGATGAGGATGTCATGAGAGCTGATTTTATTGAAACAAGACAACACAACTAATACACAATTGAATCAATGATACAAGGTCGTTAATATGTGGACAAGATATTGTCCTCCAAAAATATATTTTGTTGTTTCTGTTTATCCATATTACCAATATATTGACATATGAAAACAAAAAATTACATTCCTTATGACATTCCTTATACCATTAATAAAACTACTAATATTTCCAATTTAATATCTTTAATGTATCTATAATAAATATATATATATCATATTAGATAATATAAAATATTTTATTATTTTTACTTCCACCTATAGTTCAAAGGTTTGTGATGACGAGCTATAAGAAAGTTCAAACGTAAAATTTACAAGTTATTACAATGACCCATTATTTTGTAAATTACTTGGAAGTATTCGTTCGCCTATCATATCCGTAATAGCATATGGGGGACACATTTTTTATTTTTGTGGATCTGAAAATACTGTTATTATGCTTACATTGCAACTCTTTAATATCCCGAAGACCTTTTTCCACAGAGTCCACACAAATTGTAATGACATTATCATTGTCATTTACATCTACTATTTCATATCGAGGAGTTGGCGATCCGAGATGTGTGCAGCTCCTTCATTCCTATCCTCGTGAACGCGGTCAAGAAAAAGACAATAAATGCACATTTTGCTTCCAATCATACATTCTTTGGAATAAATCCATCTCAAATTATACATTATTTGGAAGAAATCTACCACATATTAAAGGCCAAGGTGATTATCACTGACCAACCAATAACATATAATCTCGCTCGATAAAAAAGGGGAGAATGAATGTTGGTACGGAAAGCTTCATAAGTAGGATGATGTTTTGAATATTATCTCGCGCCATCATCTATTGCTTTATTCTGAAAACGCAATAAAGGGAAGGACAAGGAGGTTTGTCATGGGATATGAAACTGTTTCGTCCCCACTAGCCATGCATCATCTGCTAAAATTTGACTTTCCTACTTCCCAGAGGCATAGATTTGTTTATATGAACCTACAGTAAAACTAATCATTCACCCTAATAGAACTAATCATGTTATGATTATGCATGTGTTGAGATGTGGCCATAAAAAACAATTCTACAAATATAAATATTCTGCTAAAGAATCAGGTAAAGAAGTGGATGTGTTTAATTTTATTTGTATTTAATACAGGATGTTAAAATAGTGTCGTCTAGGATTTTCCTTTCACGGTCAGTACAAATGCTTCTCCCCTACTGCTATTGTAAATTGCGCATGCAATTAAAAAAATATATTAAATAGACGACAGCTTAAAAATGAAATAAACATATCTATAATAATTGAAAAGCATAGTTACACAGAAATATAATAATAAAAAATAGAATCTGCGTTATTTAAGAAATAATTTTCAATGTTTCTATCCAAACTCATGGATCATCATCAAGAGAATAGGAGTTGATAAGATAATAATGAAAAAAAGAAACAACCAAAGGGAGAATAAATAATAAATATTATTTATCAACCCAAAAGAGTCCCCAAGATTAGGATAAGTAAAAAATTACTCTTTTTTATTCTAAAAAAGATGATGAAGTAAAGGTTTCCAAATGTCACTTAATTTTGTGCCTTCATCTGTATTAAGATTATCCGGGTTCATTTCAATTTCAATCTTTTCACGAATTTTTCTCTTCGTATAGTGAGCCACCTTAGCAATAATTTTAGCATTATCAAGACAAATATGATGGCTTGTATTACGGGAATGCTCAACAAGGGCTAATTTGTTAAATTTATCATGTCTTAAATCAGCATGGTGTTCTTTTAATCTCACTTCTAAAGACTTACTAGTTTCATCGATATAAACTTTCCCACAAGAACACAGGATAAAATAAACACCTCTATAGGAACTTGTTTTGATTGGATCTTTAATGGATTAAATCATCCTTCTAATGGTGCTAGGAGAGGTGAAGGAAACTTTAAGGGAAATTCTGAGCAAGGTTTGTGAGCTTGAAAGGATTTGATTGAAGATTGTTCATAGGGTCGTTGATTTATCATTTCTAAAGAGATGCAAGGACTCAAGTACTATTCCTGACTTTTCTCGCATTTACCATCATCTCCATAATAGGCTAAACTTTGTATTATTTAATAAGATGAGTCTATCCCTTGTGAGAGCATAAATTAAAAGATCTCAATTAGAATTAAATTTCTTATTAAAAAAGCTTACAAATTGCATCTTAAACTTGCCAAACAGATCAATTTTGACATCTGGGTTTAGATTGATTCCTCAATAGCTATGAACTATTTAATGTTGAACACACCTATCTACTGAGAGGGGGCTGAATAAAAGATCTCAGAAATGAATTACCTACAACTGTCAAGATAAACTTTAAACATATGCAATCTTAAACAAATAAATAAGAGATATCATATGCACAACACACAACACACAACACCAGATTTATGCTTGACAACCCAAAGGGAAAAACCATGTTGAGAATGCTGCTAGAAGCTACTATTCTAATCTAACCTCATGACATTTGCCTCATTGACTGAAACTCATTGGTTACATTTAAGGACACCCATCCTCAAGAGACATCAATCCCTTGTTTTAAGAGAACCAACTCTAATGAAGCACCCACTCCCTATACTAAGTACCAACCTAGCTTAATTTGATGGCATCAACCAATCAGACATTTATTCAAATTCACGAATGAGATTAAAAAAAAAATCCAAGTCTTTGTTCTTTATTGTATGTCTAATTTGCAACTACTTATTTCTCATTCAACACACTCTTGTGTGATCTTCACTCTTCTTGTACCCTATCTCTATATCTAAATTTATCTATTTGACACTCTAGTATTCTCTAATTCCACCATTATTCATCTATGCTTAGATGAGTCTCATATTTATGTATCTACGGATCGACTCCTCTTGACTCCTCTCATTCCAAAAATGAAAAGATGATAGTTTTTCTTCCCTACTCTTTGTCACTATGGAATATTGAATCGATCAAAACTTAGATGACTATCTTTTTTATACATTTTGCATTCATAGATTGTCTCTTCTCATTCAAGGCAAATGACTATATGACTTTCATTCTCTTAGCCTCTATGAATTCTACACCTTGTCACATAAATTTTCACACTTGTAAAATTAGAATAATCATTTCAGTTCAATTGTTTCAATTTATATCCTTCAACTATCTCACCAGATTCTTGTAACTAACTCACTTCAATTGTTCTTCATTTATTTTTTGTTCTAACTTTGAAACGTGTCCATTGATCTTTCCATCTGAGCTTTGTGTGTCATTCTATCTCTTTAAGATGCATGATATTTATATTGGCTTGGTCATTAAACATTGACATGTTGGGTTCATCTTATTTTCTTCAGCATTCATGAATTGCTTTTGCTCTTTTGATCTCTTCAGACTTGCTCGATCTTTAAGGCACCTTGACCCTTCAACATTTTTAAAATTACCAACAAGGCTCCACACTTAGCCTTCAACAATGTTTCAAGTGACCTATTCTTCTTCTGAAATATCCTTTAGCAAATTTGTAAGAAACCATTCCATCTAAAAGTATCCTTCAAGAATTTTGTAATTGTCCACTTGCCCTAGACAAATTTTTTGAAAGAATTCATCTATGCCCTTCTCCTAAAAGTGTCTTTCAGAACCTATCCAAGTGACCTATTCTAAACTTTTGTTTGGGTCACATGCCCTTCAGAGCCTTAGCAAAGTATCCTTTGGAATTTTTTCTGGGCCCTTTTCATTTAAGGGGCTTTGAGACAATTTCCTTGAAAAAATACCAAGTGTCTTTTTCTTTCATTATTTTGTAATGTAGCTTTCAAGGCATATCAAAATACCCTTTTGAAAACTTTGTTTGGGTCAGATGCCTTTCATAACATTTGCAATGTACCCTTCAACTTTTTGAAAAGATCCACTTACCTTTTGACATTTTTGCAATGATCCCTTCAAAATTTTTGAATGGTCCACTTCCCCTTTGGTATTTTTACATTGATCCCTTCATAACTTTTTAATGGTCCACTTGCCATTCAAAATTTTTGCTAATTATCCTTTGGGATTTTTACAAAGATCCCTTCAAAACTTTTAAATGATGCAGTTACCCTTCATCTTTTTTCAAATAAATACTTAGCCAATTTTCTTGAAAAAATTCATTAAAGCATTTCTCTGAAAGAATTTCATCTTGCATTCATTTACTTCAAAAAATTTGTCTAACAAAGTATAAACCATTTTCTTGAAGGAATTACCCAAGTCACTTTCTTTAAAATAATTACCTGGATAAATACAAAGGTGAAAAGTTGACTAAGTATGGAAACATTTGCACACACAACCATATAAATTTGTAAAATTTAATCTACGTATCCTTATGACATAGAACTTAGACCACAAAGAGATACTTGAAAATAATATTCATTCATAGTACACACATAATTTTATGGAGCTCTGCAACAATTTTGTTCAACTCAAGACCTTTATCATTAATACATAATAACATTTGACATCAATGAAAATCCTTCATACAATAAAGACTATGCCTAAAAATTTCCCCCTTTGTCATTGATGGTAATCACCTCATCAGAATGACTTTACTTCGATGTCTTAATTCTATTTTCCCCCTCTTTGACATTAATGACAAAGAGTCTCTACCATAATATGTCAACAATCTGCTCTTTTCTTGATATCTTGGTTGTTTTGATCCGTGACCTAATAGACTAAAACACTTTGTGAAGAACTCCCCCTTAGGCAATGGCACATTTGCCTAAACTCTATGTAGACACATTCAGAACTAGTTCCTTTGGCTCTAATATTCTATATATGATCATTTATATAGCATTCATCTAAAATACCAATCAATAATATATATATATATATATATATATATATATATATATATATATATATATATATATATATATATATATATATATATATATATATATATATATATATATATATATAATGATCTAGAGACAACACACCTTTGTCACCTCCTTTATCATCGAATATCGAAGGGACTACAACTTTTTCACTAGACTACCTTTTCTCTTAATCTAGGAGTTAATAATGTTCCTTCAATACTCCCCCTAGATTCATGCCCTATCACTAAAATCTAGTAATTTGGTGTTGGAGCCACTTCTCCCAACCTCTCTCTTAGATACTCAAATTGATCCCTGGGAAGAAGCTTGGTAAATATATCTGCAACTTGGTCCTTTGTTGGAACATACTAAATTTTAACCTCTTGATCTTCAACCCTTTCTTTCAAAAAATGATATTTTATGGACATATGCTTGGTTCTAGAATGCATCAATAGATTCTTAGATATGTTTATGGCACTTGAGTTATCACAAAAGATAGAAATATGTTCTTGATATTCTACCTTGATGTCTTTGAGACTTTGCTTCATCCATAAGACTTGGGTATAACATGTTGCTACTAATACATACTCTACTTCTACTATAAAAAGTGTAATTGACTCTTGTTTTTTTCTCAGCCATGACATGAGCCTATTTCTAATGAAGAATGTACCACCACTAGTGCTTCTCCTATCATCCACACTTCCTACCCAATCAACATTTAAATATGCAATCAAAGTGAGATCTTCACTTGTAGGGTACCATAGACCATAGTCAATTGTGCTCTTGATGTATTTGGAAATTATTTTCATATCATTGACATGTGATTCCTCAGGAGCTACTTGAAATATTACAACCATATATATAGCTTGCATGATGTCTAGTCTTGATGTATTTAGGTATAGGAGTCTACCTATCATTGATCTGTACATAGTATTATTCACATCAGGGGACTAATCTTATTTTCTCAACTTACATCCAATTATCATGGGAGTGTTAACTAGTATGTTGTCATCCATACTGAATTTGTTGAGCATTTCCTTTGCATACTTGGTTTGGGATATGAATATTCTTTATTTGGATTGTACAACCTATAGAGCTAGAAAAAATGAATGTTCTCCCACCATGGACATTTGAAATTCCTTTTGTATTTGATTTACAAATTCTTTGCACATATTATTTTTGCTACCACCAAAATTGATGTCATCAACATACAAAACTATGATCAACATATGTCCATTTTTAGACTTGACATACAAGTTACTATCTACACATCCTTTGATAAATCCTTATTGTTATAAATCTTGATCTAGCCTTGAATACCATGCTCTAGGTGACTATTTAAGACCATATAGTGATTTCTTTAGTTTGTATACATAGTCTTCTTCATCTGTCAGCTGAAAACCTTTAGGTTTTTAAATATAGATATCTTCTTCTAACGTTCCCTTCAGAAAAATTAACTTAACATCCATTTGATAGACTTTATAATTATTAAAGACTGAGAATGCTAAATTTTGATAGCTTCCAATCTTTCCACTGGAGCAAATGTCTCCTCGAAGTCTCTTCCTTCTACCTAAGCATATCCTTTCCAAACAAGTCTAGCTTTATTTTTCACAATATCCCCATCTTCATTCAACTTGTTTTTAAAGACCCATTTCGTGCCTATGACATTTTTGTTTGTGGGTCTTGGAACTAACTACCATGTTTTTTTTTCTATTTGACTTATTTCCTCATCCATGGCCTTTTGCCAATTCTCATCTTTGTTGGCCTTAACATAGCTTTTGAGCTCAATTTTAGATAGTAAAGAAAAACATACATGTTATTTTCTCATTATTGTCCTTCTCCTTGTTTGAGATCATATATTCATGTTGCCAATAATATGTTATTTAGGATGATCCTTTTGAACAAACCTTGAGGGTGCCTTTTTGGTCCTCTTTATCTCTTCTTCATTATCTGATATTTCATCCTTAGCTTCTTGTTTTAGTTCCTCAATTCTGATCTCCTTTACAAGTTTAATTTCTTCTTTGAGAATCTCTTCAACTTTAACATGGATGCTATCCACTAGCTTATGCACTCTTCTTTTGTAGCAAATATAGGCTTTGTAATGAGTGGAATAACCAAGGAATATTCCCTCATGACAGCTCAACTCAAAAAACCTAGCTTTTTCTCCTTCCTTCAAATGTAGCATTTACTTCCAAATACTCTAAAATACTTGACTGAAGTAGACTTTCCATACCATAGTTCATGTCGAGTCTTGTCACTTTTTACTCTTAATTAGACTCTGGTTAAGATCTATACTATTGTCTAGACTACCTCTATCCAATAACCATCTAAAAAGTTAGCTTCTTTCAACATTATTCTAGACCTCTCCTTGATGGTCCTATTTTTCCTTTCAACAACTCTATTTTGTTATGGAGTTCTTGTAGTAGAGTAATGTCTCTTAATTTGATTCTTTTCACAGTAGTGTATGAACTCGTTTGAAGTGAATTCACCACCTTTGTTAGATCTGAGGCACTTGATCTTTCTACTAATTTCATTTTCAACCATGGATCTAAAGATCTTGAATCTTTCAAAGGCTCGAGACTTTTCCTTTAAGAAGGTATCCCATGTCATTCTAGTGTAGTAATCTATGAACAACATGAAATAATACACTCCTTTAGAACCTCTTGTCTTAGTTGGTCCACAAAGATCAGTATGAACTATTTATAGAGGTTTTATAGTTATATACTCTTTATTTTGGAATGAGACCCTAGTCTGGTTATCAAGTTGACATTATCTACATGTTGTGTCAATAGGCTTGGTTATTTTAGGAATGTGTCTTACACACTTATTATAAATAATTCAAATAAATTGTCGAAGTTAACATGACCCATTGTTATGTGTCATAACCAACTCTCATCAGTCTTTTCCATGAGATAATTTGTATCAATTACCTCAATCAGATTATATATGTTACTTTGAGTCCTTTTTCCTTATACAACATTTTTTCTAGACCTTCTTGGATCACAACCTTCAACATTAAATATGACTTTATAGCCATTGTCAAACATCTAACTGACACTTAATAGATTATGTTTTAGTCCATTAACATAAAAAACATCATGAATGTGCAAGGTTCCTTTGCCTCTTATTTTGATTTTAGTATTGTCTCCCAAGCTGCCTTTGTTCACTTTAGGAGTGTCAACCCTTTTTTCATTTTTAGACTTATATTTAACAAGATTTGTTCTACAATGATTTGTTATATGCCCAAAATTATTACAGTTGTAACATAAAACATGTAGATCTAGCAGATGGGAAAATGTATTATTAATAAGCTTATCCTTTTTTAGGTATAATCTTACAATCAATTGATTTATGGCCAAATTGATTACAGATATAAAAATAACCATAAAATGATGAGGAATACATCGTTATCATTCTCCTTTGGGGATATAAAGGAGGTCTCCTAAACTCTATCTTCTCCACGTTCCCTATTGTTATGTTGTTTTTTCTAGGATCAACCTTGGTCATTGTAGGAACAGAGTTATAACTTTTCCTTTTCTCTACAAGAATGTGATTTTCTTCTTTTCTAATTCTTGATTTTATTGCTGCCTTAAAATTTTCATATAGATTCCTAGTTGTTCTCAACATGTGACTCTTGCCTTTCTCATACCCAAGACCTATTTTTTCTTTGAGTGGATTTTGTAAGCTGATCATCTCATCTATAATTGTAGATCTTCCTTTTAGTTTCAAGCATTTATCAATTTGTTCTTTGGCCTTTTTGATATTTTCTCTTAGGTCCATGATTTATTCTTCCATCTTCAAGAATTCTAAGGATTTTTGTTGCAAATCAATTTTGACCACATCCTCTATCCTCTTTCCTTCCTCATCTTGGGTCTTCAAACTCACTATCATTTGATCTGAATCCTCATTTATTTTATTCAAGTTCTCAAACTCCTTTTTACTAAGCTTCTTTTGTTTAGAATTTTCATTTTTAAGCTTGTCAATTTCTTTTAAAGCATAGATGAGTTCACATTCCATATTTACTTCTCCTTCTTCTTCTTCTTCATCATCTAATACCTCTCTTTTAGGTATAAATAAATTAATTCATAAGTCATGAATATAACTTCATTTTATTTTTCCATAAAATCACTACCATGCTCATCACTTGAACTACTATTGTCATCAACCGAGTTAATATCTGCTTTTGAGTACAACCCCTTTTTATTCTTAAATAACTTATTTTTCTTCTTGGGATAATAGGATTTCTCGTTTTGATTTTTCTTAACTGAGTCAGAGTCATCCTTCTTTTTATGAGGACATTTAGTATCAAAGTGACCTATCTTTTTACTATTAAAACATTTGAAGGGTAACTTACCTTTATATTTGCCTAAGCCCTTCTTCCATTTTATGATGAAATTAACCTCTACATCATGAACATCCTCAGATTCAGAATTAGGAGCTTCTTCTTCGTCTACCTACTTGGAAACTTTGAAAGTATATTGTCTCTTGGATGAATCTGTATCCCCCAACCTCATCTCATATGTAATGAAAGTTTCATTTAACTAATCTACTATGAGATTCTTCATATCTCTTGCTTATTTAATCAAAGAAATTTCAAAATCATACTTTGTTGTCAAAGATATGAAAACCTTTTTGACAATGACTGATTCATCCATTATCTCTCCAAATCCTTTTATTACATTTACAATCTCATCTACCCTAAGGAGGTAGTCTGCAATCTTCTCTTCTTCACTCATCTTGAGGCTCTCAAATTCTCCCTTATGTTTTTGAAGATTAGCTTGTTTTACTCTATCATCTCCTTCATATATGCTATTTAATTTGACCTATATGTCCTTTGCACTTTGACAATGCATGAATTTGACAAACTCATTGTTTCACAATCCACAAAGAATATCATTCTTTGCTTTGGCATTGTTTTCATGTGACTTCTTCCCTACTTGATCAGTAGGAGAAATAAAAGTGGGTGTGTATCCATTCTCAATGGACATCCATACATCAAACCCCAAGGAGGTTAAATACACTTCCATCCTTATACTCTAAAAGGCATAGTTAGACCCATCAAACAAAGGTGCCTAGTTTGATGAAGTTCCTTTATGACTAGTTATTTTGTGTTCAAATTCCAAGATCAAACTGAGATAAATAAGCTTCTGTTTTGGAACCCTTAGCTCTGATACCAATCATTGAACACACCTATCTACTAAGAGGGGGTGGGGGGGGGGTGAATCTGTAAATATCAAAAATAAATTACTTACAACTTTTAAGATCAATTTTAAACATATGCAATCTTAAACAAATAAATCAAAGATAACACATGCACAAAAGCACAACACATAACACTCTATTTATACATGGAAACCTGAAGGGAAAAATCATGATGAGAATGCTATTAGAAGCTTTTATTCTAATCTAGCCTCACAAAGTTTGTCTCATTGATTGAACCTTATTAGTTACATTTAAGGACACCCATCCCAAGGAGACACCAATGCCCTATTTTAAGGGCACCAACTCTAAGAAAGCACAAACTCCATATATTGAGCACCAACCTATATTAATTTGATGGTACCAACCAATCAAACATTTACACTTCAAATTCATGAATCATATTCACAAAAGAATCCATGTCTCTATTCTTTGTTACATGTCTAATCTAAAATTTATTTTTCTCATTCAACACACTCTTGTGTGCTATTCACTCTTCTTGCACCCTTTATCTAAGTCTAAATTTATCTATTTGACACTCTAGTATTTTCCAATTGGACCATTATTCCTCTATGCTCAGATGAGTCTCATATTTTTGTATCTATGGCTCATCTCCTCTCAACTCCTCTCATTCCAAAAATGAAAAGATGTCAATTTTTATTTCCTACCCTTTGTCACATTGGATTATTACATCAATCAAAACATAGAGGAGTCTCTTTTTATACATTTTGTATTCATTTATTATCTCTTATCATTCCAAGCAAATGACTATATGACTTTCATTCTCTGAGATTTTTTGAATTCTACCCCATGTTGCATCAATTTCCACACTTAAAAAATTATAATAATCATTTCAATTCAACTGTTGATTTTTATATCCTTCAACCATCTCATCAGATTCTTTTAACTAACTTACTTCAATGGTTCTTCATTTATTTTTCCTTCCAACTTTGAAACATGTCAATCAATCTTTCCATTTGAGCTCTGCATGCCATTCAATCTCTTAAAGATTCATGATCTTTATATTGGCTTGGTCATTAAAATTTAGCATGTTGGCTTCATCTTATTTTCTTTACAATTCATGAATTTCTTTTGCTCCTTTAATCTCTTTAGAAATGCTCAATTTTTAACACACCTTAACCCTTCAACATTTTCAAAATGCCCTACAAGACTCCACACTTATCCTTCAACAATGTTGTAAGTGACATATTATTTTTTTGAAATATCTTTTGAAAACTTGTAAGAGACCATTCCATCCAAAAGTATCCATTTGGAATTTTTTAATTGTCCACTTGCCCTACACAAATTCTTTGAAATAGTTCAGCTATGCCCTTCTCCAGAAAGTGTCCTTCAAAACTTGTCCAAGTGACCTATTCTAAACTTTTGTTTGGGTCACATATCCTTCGGAGCCTTAACAAAGTGTCCTCTATAATTTGTTTTTGGGTCATTTTCGTCTAAGGGGCTTCAGGATAATTTCCTTGACAAAATACCAAGTTCCTTTTTCTTTTGGTATTTTGAAATGTACCTTTTGGGGCTTCTCAAAATGTCATTTTGAAAACTTTATTTGGGTCACATTCCCTTTGAAACTTTTGTAAAGTACCCTTTGTATTTTAAAAAAGAAACTTTCATAAGAATTGAATAGTGCACTCACCCTTTGGCATTTTATTAATGATCCCTTCATAACTTTTTAATAGTCCACATGCCCTTCGGTATTTTTGTAATGATCCCTTTGGAACTTTTGAATGGTCCAATTACCCTTTAGACTTATTGAAAAGTACCCTTCAGGATTTTTGCAAGGATCACTTTGGAACTTTTCAATGGTCCACTTACCCTTTGAATTTTTTGAAATAAAGACTTAGACAATTTTCCCAAAAGAAAGTGCCAAACCACATTCTTCAAAAGAATTCCAACTTGCATTCATTTTCTTAAGAAATTTTGTTGTGGAAAATTTATCCGACAAAGTCTAAACCATTTTCCTAAAGGAATTCTCTGAGTCACTTTCTTTGAAATAATTCCCTGGACAAATACAAATGTACAAATTTGACTAAGCATGGAAACATTTGCATACACAACATTATACATTTGTAGCATTTTCTATATATATCCTTATGACTTAGAAATTAGACCACAAATAGATACTTACAAATGATAGTCATTCAAATTACACACACAACTCCATGGGGCTCTGTAACAAGGTTTTTCAACTCAACACCTTTGTTATTAATACATAATAGCATTTGACATCAATGACAATCCTTCATACATCAATGACTATGTCCAATATTTAAACTATGAGAAAGAACCAATGGTTAATCAAAACAAAAAAATTGAATTATAGTTTAAAGTGTAGCATGGAATTCACTACTCCATGAATATTTTGAACATTATAAACTTGACTGACCTCTCTTTGGACACAAATCCATTTAACATTCTTGAATTTAGTTTGAATTTTACCATGGCACCAAAACATGTTCCAATTAGAGCTTTGATTGGCACCATTAAAAGCACTGTCACTAATTTAGTTGATAATATGACTATTGAAATCAAATAAGAATGTGCTTTTATTATAAGAAAATTTAAGCCACCTAAGCTTAACATTAGTCATAATAAAGCCATCGCCCTTAATAATCTAAGAAAAAATAATTATATGAAATTCATGAAAGAAAATAAAGCAAGGTTTATTTTAGTGGGCCCTATAGGAAAATTCATGGAGGTCCTGAGGTGAATTGTATTCACAATGGTGGTGAATCAAGTTGGAAGTTGAATCCTTGTAACGGTTAATCTCATGATGCTAGATGGTGAATAGCACAAAGCCTACAATAATCAATTAATGACAAGAAATAGATGTATGGTAGCATAATTACAATTAAGTGATTGTGTGGGCTAGGTGAAAGAATCTATAAATGAGGTTCATGCCTATATAGGGCTAGATGAATGCCTGCATAGATTGGACGTACACCTATTTTGACTGGACACACGCTTGTGCAAGTTGGATGAACATCTTTTTGGATTGAATGATTACTTGGATAGACCCAGGTGAATGCCATATATAATTGGATGAAATCCTATGTTGTACCAAATTCACACCTATATAGTCTTGATACATGAATGATTTGGTAAGGCATACGTCATCCCTAGCTCAGTGAACATCTTTTTAAATTGGGTGGATGCCTATTTGTGCCTAAGTGAATGTCTGTGTGAATTGGGTGGTTAACTATTTTGCCTAGGTGTACATCCATATGAATCAAGTGCACACTTTTATAAATTGGATGAACATATGTTACAATTAGGCATACATCCATATGAATCAGATGCACACCTGCATAAATTGTATGCATGTCCTTTCAATTAGACATCTATATGATCTTGAGTTCATGCCTAATAAGGTTGGATGGGATTTTATAGGCATCTATGATCTACACTCAAACTACAGGTGGACACCTATAAGCTATGGGTGGGAACCCATAGGCTATGGTTGGACACCTATACACTGTGTGTGGACATCCAAAGGCTATGGGTAGATACCTAGATGGTATAGACCCAAACTAGGATGGATGTTTATAGATGATGGATGAATGATTGAAAGACTAAATGGGCATTAGTAGACTATGAATGACCACTAATATTGCAAAACAAAAGTTACCTACCTTACTGTAAACTATTGATTTTTGAATCCCTCATACAAATTGGAAGAGTCTTAAAGTCACCCAATAGTATATGGAAAAACCACTAAGATTAGCTTTTGAGGTACTAATAAATTAAAGTTATATAAGGAAATTTATATTCATATATATGTGAACATGTCCTCCAAAATAACTTTGACTCCAAAATTTTAGGCAATAATGACATGTCAGCCACTACATTAAAATTAGCAAATGTTGAATTTGAAAAATGGAATATTCATAGATCAATGAAGATTCAGCACTAAAAAAAACCTTGAGATAAAGGGAACACCACAGTTATAATGAAGTCTGAGGAATATAATAAAAATATGATTAATCATTTGGCTTGTGATAGTTAAAGAAAACTAAATTGTGATCCTAGTAAAAAAGGGATAAGTTACCAATGTTATTATTTGGTAAAACCTTGATGATGAAACAAAAAGAAATCTAAAACCTAAAAATTGGGTTAATCCTTGCATTTATGGTTTACCTAGAATTCACAAAGATGGTAATCCTCTTAGACCAATAGTTAATACTATTGACTTACCTACCTATAATTTGGCAAAATGTTTTGTAAATAAACTTAAAATGCTTGCTGGTAATTCTATTTCCTTCATAAAAGACTCAACATCTTGGATTAATTTGATTAAAAATTAAAATTTGAATGGGAAGGATTTATTATTTAGTTTCGATGTTGAATCTACGTACACAAAAATCCCTATTGTTGAGGTGGTTCTTTCTACTTAAGATTTAATTGATAAGGCTACTACAATGTTGGTAGAAATTTGTGTTAGATCCACATACTTTTTTTTTTTGGGTGAATTTTATGAACAAATTGAAGGTGTTGGAATGGGCTCTCCCATTTCACCTATTATTGCTAATCTATATATCAATTTTTTTGAAAAATAATATATTCAATCATTTCATTTAAAACTAAAATGTTAGAAAAAATTTGTTGATGACACTAATGTGTTGTGGAAACATGGTATTTAAAATCTTAATAAATTCCTTACCCATTTGAATAATTAGAATGATAGCATAAAATTTACCATGGAGGTTGAAAATAATAATAGTATTTTCTTCCTTGATGTCTTAGTTTCTAAAAAATATGTCGACTTGATTGGTCACCATGTTTATAGGAAAAATATGTACACAGATAGGTATCTACATGTGGACTCTCACCATTTTCCACCCCAAAATATTTGTATTATGAACACTTTGATTACTCGTGCCTTAAGAATTTCTAATACAAAACACTTTGATCAAGAATTAGAGCACTTATCACATGCTTTTAAAATTAATGGTTATGATGATAATCAATTTAATTAAATTGTTCAAAAATACAAGAAACCACTTCTAATAAATGATCCTATTGAGGGTGACATGCAAAAAAGAATATACATTCTTTACATTAAGGGAACCATGAAAAAATTAGCAAAAATTATAAATAGGAGAGGCATTAAATTTTCCTTCACCCCTCTTAGTACCATAAGAAGGATGATTGAATCTATTAAAGATCCAATCAAACCAGGTTCTTATAAAGGTGTTTATTCCATCTCATGTTCTTTTGGGAAAGTTTATATCAATGAAACTGGCATGTCATTATAAGTGAGATTGAAAGAACATCATGCTGATTTGGGACATGCCAAATTTAACAAATTATCCCTTGTTGTGCATTCCCATAATACAATCCATCATATTTATCTTGATAATGCTAAAATTATTCCTAAGATGGATCACTATATGAAGAGGAAAATTTGTGAAAATATTGAAATTGAAATGAATCCGAATAATCTTAATAGAGATGAAGGCAAAAAATTAAGTGACATTTGGAAACCTTTACTTCTTCATCTTCTTCAGAATTAAAAAAGTTAATTTTTGAGTTATCGTAATCTTGGTCAATTATTTTGGGTTGATAAATAACTTTTATTATTCATTCTCCCTTTGGTTTTTTCTTTGTTTCATTATTATCCTATCAACTCCTATTCCCCTGATGACAATCCATCAGTTTGGGTCGAAACATTGAGAATTATTTCTTAAATAATGTAGATTCCATTTTTTAATTATATCTATACTAAATAAATATTATCAGTAAAGACGTTGAAACTACTCAACATACTATATAAATACACATATACAACATATAATTATAAAAACATTGATTATGATCGAATTAAACCACATTAAATATGATACATATGAATATTTTTCCTTTGAAAGAGTGAAAAAATACTTTAAATTTTACCAGAAAAAGTGGGAATATATTCCAAATAAAAATATTGAAAAAAATATTTTCTCAGGGGTGATATTGGAAAAATATAAAATATTTAATGTTGAAAAGCCACCATGAAATCAAAGAGAAACATTTCGATTGAAAATCATACATTTTACATTAATAGAGAAATAAAAGAGTGTAATAATAGAGACAATTAAATAGACAAAATACTTAACCTGAATGAGATACAATACATAATTTACGTAGTAAAACATTATCCAAACTAAGAAACCATCCACGGTGTGAAATATCAACCTTTATTAATTTCAAGATCAAGATATTACATGTAAAATCATTCTGTAGATTACATGTAAACTCCATAAAATTAAATAATCCTACTTGGCAAAGAACTATTAGGGTTCATCCTAAAAAAATGGTAGAAAAAGGCCACTATGACTTTCCTTTCTAAAAATATAATTTGGTAAAATTCATCTTCCTAGAATCATGGTTTGACTCTTTATTTCTTTTCTTCCTCCCAAACCCCATTAGTAAGGATCTATAGGATGTTTTTGACCCCCAGAACCCCTTGCGATAATAGTGAGTGGTGTTGCCCCCCACACCCCCTATTGAAGAATGGGTTATAAACCATGTCACAAAAGGATCAAAAATTTAACTTTATTGTTACATATCTAACACATTACTCAATCAATTGAAACATTGTGCAACCATCCCAAATGCTACAACTACTTTTGAAAAATTGATTAACAATTAAAATCTGATTTCCTCTATTTTAACATGCAACTTCAGTGATTTATTGCATTTTTAACATCTATTTTTTGAAATTCAAAATTGACATATTAATACTTACTAAACATCTAGTAATAATTATTCAATAAATGAACCAAAAAATTGACATGGTTGTGAGGATGGTGATATTATATATAATCCACATGCTTCTCTTTGGCAATGATTTCATGACATTACTGTTATAGTTGCTATTTTACTATTTTTATA
This sequence comes from Torreya grandis, assembly GCA_037957365.1. Classification (NCBI taxonomy): domain Eukaryota; kingdom Viridiplantae; phylum Streptophyta; class Pinopsida; order Cupressales; family Taxaceae; genus Torreya; species Torreya grandis. Next base: position 64,145 of record JARHVA010005961.1, on the reverse strand, counting down.
TTATTTTTAAAGAAATATAATCTTATGTTTTTTCATAGAAGATAAAATGTTGCTATGCAAAGTTCAGGGTTAGTTCTATTGCAAGATATTCAACCAGCAAAAAATTGTTCAGTTTCATTGCTATCATATAATTTTCAATCTAACTGTCGAACCCAAGACAAATATCATTGTCTCAAGTTCATCGCAACGAGGAGTCAATGTTTGACTAGGATTTGGTTGCTTTTTAACTATAATATATTTTTTATTTCATTAAAAATAAAAGACTATTTTTACTATAGTTTAGGGTTTCATTTTTTCTCATAATGTTAGTTAATTAAAAATTGACTAATAACTATTTTTTTTTGATATTTTTAAAATTTTATGTGAACTAGATAATTAATTATTATTGAGGAAGTTTGTGGTTATTTCAAAAGTATTTTGAAAAATGTATGTGAAATATTGGACTTGAGATAAGGGAACTGCTCTTTAAAATTGTTTTTTGGGAATGTGAAAGTGGTCGACAAGAATAAAGAGAAATACTACATTTAGCCATTTTATCCTAATATAAAATTGAATTCCTGTCATTCAAATTGCCTTGCAATATTCCTTATGCTGTCCCTTGTGAAAATAAATGAATGAGACAAAGTTGATTGTTACATTGGAATCACAATTAATCTCTTATGTAACTTTTAATTTGAGGTCTCTCTTTTCTCCACAAATATATGAATAGGAGGAGAAATCAAAAAGGGTTTACTATGTAGGGTTTTACTTGCTATTTAATAGTTATAATTCAAAATTATTTATACGAAATATATAAATATTTTTATAGTTAATATATTAATTGATATATTGTTTTAAGATGATATAAATTTAATATATTATAAATAGAATAAGAAGTGACATTATAATATAAGTGATTTTTTAATATAATATTAACCATAATTATTAAATGATAATATATAATTATTGAAGTATTAGATGATAATATATAATTATTCAACGTTTAATTAATTAATATGTTTAAATGTTGGACCATCCTCTCTTTTTTTATTAGTTTTTAAAAAAATATATATTTATGCAAATATTCTCAAACACACTCTTTATTACTTTAAATAATATTCTTTTAATTCATGACAAGAACTATAATCCATAAAATTAAATCCATCCAAATATTTTCAAATACATTAATCGACGCTCACGTAATATTCCTTCTCTATAAATTCCTCAATCATTTGTTACATATCTCTTGAATATATTAAATGATAAACAAGCTCTCCATACGATGTTCTTACCATAATTTAAAAACTAAAACAAAAAAAGTAAATGGACAGTAACATTAGCATGACAATGTGGTCACTTAACGTGTGATTGTAGGGCAATTGATATTAAACAGTAAATGTCGTTAGGAAAATGCAACTGTGATGACAGTTCACACCATTCACCTTAGTTATTTGAGTAAAATGTTCTAAAAACCCACTTTAGACACTAAATATGCGAACAATATTCAAAAATTATATCCGCATTCCCTCATCTTTTGAGGAATACTAGATTGATAATCATCATGAATATGCTTTCTGTCATATAAGACGCTTTCGTTTTTTAACATGTACTGATCAGATCAACGTGTATCCATGTCACTGGCTTATGGCAACGAATGTCGATGCCAATTAAAGTATGGCTTTGTGGTTCACCAATCTCCTTTTTCATGCTGTGTGTGGCGTTTGTTCAAATGGAATTTTATACATTCTTATTCTATGCCTATCCCGCAATGATTAAAGTTTGTATGTCCAAAATTGGAAAATGATTCGTATGTCATATGTATGTAGTCACATCAAGGCCGACAGAACATCATAAAGAGAAAACCGCCTCCAAATAGTTTGGTGGCGTTCTTAATCCTTTAAAGGACTTTGTATTCTATAATTATATCCTACCACTAGGACCAGTCCTCGAATTTGAAATTAACCATGACGAAAATTCAAAATTTGTTGTAAAGACCTGTTAAATAATCTAAAAATAATATTGTTTAAATAGAAAGATAACATCTGTACAAACAATTAACAATAATTTATCGTATATTAATTGAAGGGTTAAAAATAACGCCTTCCTAATATTTCACACAGTAGACATTTACCGGCTGTTAGAAAATTTTGCATCCACGTCCTTGTCAAATATCTCGGATTTAAAGACCATTGTCGATTCATTGGAAGACCCTTTTTTTAGCAGATCCCAACTTATAACGATACCAAATGATGGTGCTTAGTCTTGACTTAGAGTAATTGTTTGTGATTATCAAATTTAAGTTTAGGACATCAATTGTGTGTTATTTACGACTCATTTACTTATCAATTTAAGAAAAAAAACATGAACATTATTTTGGTATGTCAATTGATCACTAAGGCCTCTAGTATTGGCGTTCACTAAAGCCGTTAATGCCAACTGTGCTTGTTGACCAATGCTGCCAACGTGGAGGTGGCAGTATTGCCGATGTAATCGAGGAATAGGGTTGATAGATGATGTCTTGTATATTAGAACTAGGACTAATGGTCAAATTTGAAGCATTGGTCTTAATTTCAAGTTGAAGTGTATTTATGCATCGATTATTTAGTGACGAAAAGTTATAAAAAATAGTCACATTTCGATTGATAAGAGTAAATTTAATATGTGTGTCACTAAAAGTATGAATTATAGAAGCTTCGATCTCAATTTATTGGAGAGTGATTCAAACACACAAAAATAAAATATGTATTTATTTAAGTAAAATCGCTAGTTACAAACTTATATTCAAAACTTTCCTTCCAAGACCACCACTGTTGTGTTACATCATTATCATAAATCACATTCCACAATTTATTTATTTTACTGGTAGTTAGCCTTAAAGTGCAATTTATTTATTTTTGTTTAAATCAAGTTAAATGAAAATACTTAATAAAATTCTAAAAATTCAACCTTCACAATTTATTCAAAGACATTATAACAATGGCCTAAAAAGGTAGAACAATCATAATTCATAACATCTTACTTTATACAGATCAAACATATTGTTATTTTCCAAGGACGGACTAAAATAAAATATTTAAATTATAGAAGTGGGTCGAATAAAATCTAACTATGTAATGTTACACTTCTAAAATCAACTCAAATATTCATAACTTCTATATCCAACTGGTTTATTTTATGGTACTTCTTCTATATGTTAAGACCCAGTCCATGGATCCACTAAGCCCCATCTATTACTGAGTATCTCTACCCACCCCAACCATCATATGGAGATCAAAGTAGGAATATAGTAGCCAACTTCAAGCATACAACTAAAACCAAAAATATGATGCAGAATGACCATATGTACAAGAAGGGGTATAGTCAAAACCAAGGTTTATCAATACACCCTAAACCCAATAAAGTAATTTCAAGGAAAAAACATTTTAAGTTCTCAAACATCAACTAATCTTACAAATGGAGGAGTTGTAAAGCTTTCAAGGGTCTCATGATCTTCAACATCCTTTCAGTTTGCATTCATATGACAAAGGAATCCATTTGAATCATGTCCTTAAATCAATGTTGGTTGGTTTATTACTCATGAACTAATTCAAAATTGACAATGAGAAAATAAAATAACATAGAAATGGCATAAGACTATAGATTTGGAACCGGGGAGGGATCTTATAAAAAAACAACCAAAAAATTCAACCCAACTTGGAGAAAACACAAATTTTATTTCTATAAAGATCCATATTAATATACAGTCATATTCTTTTACTTAGATCCACCCATTCTAAGGCTTGGGTATACACTAATTTTTGCGTACTAATTTATTAATAAATTACTAATCTAAAGCTTCCCAAACTCTTTCTTAAAGAAAAGCTTACCAAAATTCATTTCTAGTAACCCTCAACTAAAACAGTCCCCCTTTTTTTGAAATTTAAAGGGGGGAAGTTTATATCAAACTTAAGTGATTTATTGTATCATAGTGCCCTAGTACTTATCTACATAAATGATCAAGTTATGCAATAAATTTAACAAAACTCGAGTGTGGTTGGATATTTTAAGGCACTAACACGTACAATTTTTGGGTATTATGAGAGATTATATTTTCTATTTCAATATATATTTATAATACTAGTTTTCATTATACACACACACACACACACACACACACACACACACACACACACACACACACACACACACACACACACTATGAAAACTGGTATTATAAATATATATTGAAATAGAATAATACTAGTTTGCATTGAATATATATGTATATATGTATATATATGTATATGTATGTATATGTATATGTATATGTATGTATATGTATATATGTATTTACATACATACATACATACATACATACATACATACATACATACATACATACATACATACATACATACATATATATATATATATATATATATATACATATACATACATACAATGCAAACTAGTATTATTCTATTTCAATATATATTTATAATACTAGCTTTCATAGAATATATATATATATATATATATATATATATATATATATATATATATATATATATATATATATATATATATATATATATATATATATATATATATATTCAATGAAAACTAGTATTATAAATATATATTGAAATAGAATATATAATCTCTCATAATACCCAAAAATTGTATGTGTTAGTGCCTTAAAATATCCAACCACTCTCGAGTTTTCTTAAATTTATTGCATAACTTGATCATTTATGTAGATAAGTACTAGGGCACTATGATACAATAAATCACTTAAGTTTGATATACACTTCCGCCCTTTAAATTTGAAAAAAATCGGGACTGTTTTAGTTGAGGGTTACTAGAAATGAGTTTTGGTAAGCTTTTATTTAATAAAGAGTTTGGGAAGCTTTAGATTAGTAATTTCTTAATAAATTAGTACGCAAAAATTAGTGTATACCCAAGCCTTAGAATGGGTGGATCCAAGTAAAAAAATATGATTGTATATTAATATGGATCTTTACAGAAATAAAATTTGTGTTTTCTCCAAGTTGGGTTGAATTTTTTAGTTGTTTGTTTATAAGATTCCTCCCTGGTTCCAAATCTAAATCATTACCATGAATTTTAGTTGTACACCCTTCAATATCTATCTTTTAAGAGGATAGGCTCCAAAATTTATTTGATTCATCATTAAGTGGTCTAATGGAAAATAGAATTGAGATAGAGGTTTTCTGCTTCATAGTTCATGATAATTATAAATAGAAGTGTTTGGATAAAAATTATGTGCAGTATTTTTGAATTTTTTGTGTATTTTAAAATACACAAAATCTATAGTACATAGTTATCATACATAAGATAAATATGTTTTGTTTCATTATAATGGGCTATGGAAGATTAGAAGTTAGTATCCCTAATATATTTATGCCACATCAATGCACCATGTATTTACCTAGATCGACAACGAATCTCCATAAAGTAACTTACACAAATCAGATTGGTTTACATTTTTTCTCTCCATCATGTGCATTTACTATTAAATTTACATAAGTTTTGACAGTCCATTCTGCAAAATCAAACACAACACACTAGAAGATTACTCATCCATGATTGTTGAAAAGAAACTCACAACTCATTAGGATACTAGGAAACATATCAAAACAAGTCAATGAATGGGCATTGGGGAATACATAACTCAAAATACTACAGTAGGGTATCCTGTTAAGACTGGAGTAATGTCCATTATTTTATAAAAACTAGTTCTAGCCAACCTACTCTATTTAAAAAATAGAAAATGAGGATGTATTTTTTGTGAATTTATTTTTTGATGGTATTGATAATGTTGTTGATTATTGAGTCGTGTAATATAAATGACACTAACATGGGTAGGTTTGGTCACCTCTCTACCTTCTACTTTTGATGTTTGTCTATCCCTACTCCTTCAACATATTCAATAGTTTAAATATCAATACACGATCACAATTATATATTTGTATAACATTCCCATTATAAATAATAGTAATAGCATGATGAAATTGATAAAATCAACATGATTATCTCATTCTCCTTAGAAATTATACAATGAGTTTATTATGCATAATCCTATATCTCTTTGTCTACCATACGAGTTTGACACGACCAAAAATAAGTATAAAATATTTTATCTAAATGAATATCTTAATTGAAACATATGTCATGGATAATATATAAATATGTGAATCACCTCCTAACATAACATACAAGATTCGATTCATAATCATAATGTTAATTTTAATAATACTATCACATTCAGTCATGAATTTGGGACACACCATATTAATCCAAGAATGGTTCCAAAGAAAATAAACACATAGTCTCCCATAATGCAACACAATTCATAGGTTACTATGACTACGGTAGTTAAATAAAATATATAGGGACAAGTTCATCATGATAGTGATGATGGATATTCTATGACAAGTGATGACTTATGTAATTCATAGACTAATGTATATGTTTATCCTCACTCATGACATATGAGGTGCATTATGATAAACTAGACATATTTGTGGCTATCCTAATGATAAGATCCTAGACTAGATTTACATGTTTCATAGAACATTTTTCAATAAATACAAACAATAATAAAAATATTGAAAAATAGAAAAATTAGGATCAATGGATGATATATACTATTAGTTTACATGATTAATTTAGGATTTTTCACATACATATTAGAATATATATCCAATATATTTATATATGTGTTTAATAATATACATGAGTCGGATACAAGACATGCATGTTATATATGACATGGGAATCTGTATGTAAGACATTACTACACCTAGAGTATATCCTTCCTATATTTGGGCTTTCCTATAATGCAGGTATATTGTTACCTTTACATATGTTACATATTTATATTTTCATTCCATTAATTATATTGAGATACTTACACCAAATACGCATTTCTGTAGATTAATATTATTTAAGTTTCCCTTTCCTAAGTCATTTAGTATTATCCTAAGTTTGTCTTTTAAGTGTGCATTTATAATCATACTAAACAAAATTTATCCAAAATTTATGACGTGTCTCTCACATATTGTATCCTCTTGTATTATTTTGCAGTTACACATATAATTAACTTAGCACTCCAAATTTTAAACACTTCCCTCCACTTTATTTGGCATATGAAATTTGGCACATATTAAGGAGGCCTCATAAGGTCATGATGGGATTTTTTGTAAACATTTTATCCTTCTTCATGCTCTATTTAAATATCCCTCTCCTCCTCTCCTCAACACCAATCTTGATCTAATAATATTGTGATGACTCTTTTAGCTTAAGGCCACTCTTCTCTCATGTTAATTATTATGATACTTGGAGTTCAATTGTTTATAAGGATTTTAATAGATTGTGGATGTTTTTCTCATTTAATAGTTTCCCCAATTGTCAAATCCCATCTCTCAATATTATATCTTATTTCAATCTTGAGTTAACATTGTTTTTTTAAAAATTATCTTTAATGTATTCAATTCTTTTTTTGATATTAATAGATAATATAATATGGTATCATATATATATATATATATATATATATATATATATATATATATATATATATATATATATATATATATATATATATATATATATATATATATATGGCTTGTTTAATGTTTGAATCATTGAGCATATGTATATTTGTATATGGATAAAAAGTAACTGTTTTGAATCTCTTAGCCCTTTGGTAATGTTGAATAATTTGACCCCCTAGTCAAATAAGATAACCCCCTATAAGTTCAAATTTTCATAAGGTCTCCTACGTCCTAAAATATTCATCATAGTCATAAATGATGTTACATAGGATGTTTTACCTTGGTCATATTTGTTAAATTGTCCTTAAGTCATCGTAGGCCATTTTTTGGGTTATTTAATAAAATTATATTGTTTACTCAAGAGGATAAGTGTGTGAAAGTACAATATAATGTTCCATGTGTAAAATAGGTGTCAATTTTTAGTTTTGAAACTAAATTATATTGGTTTAATGTTAAAAATAAAAGGATCACTTGAAAAAAAGGAGTTTCAATTGTTGTATGGACTGAAGGATAATTCTATCACATGTAAGGGATCAAAGAGTGTCCATTAAGATCCACATAGCTCATCTCCAATCTCAATTTGATTTGAAATTTCTAAGAATTTTGAAAACTAGTTCATCTCTCTCTCTTCACTCGCTTTGGGAGCTTAACAAGGTCAACCAGTTTACTATCGGTACAGATAAGAGTGGTAGAATCAAGGTTAATACACTTCAGGTTTGAAAGTAGTATCTGTAAGCTCTCATCCCATGGACATAGTTATAATATTGGTGGACTATGGTTCATGAAAAAATGTTAAGACTGTTAGTGCTTCCAAATTTCCTTCATAACCCTAGCACCTTAGTTTTGTCATTTTGTTCTGATTGATCTGATGTTTCCAAGTAGTGTGTGTGTTTTGGCATAACATGTTATTCATCTCTATATTTTTTTCAAATTAGTTTTCACATGTGAAACGTAAGAAAATATGAAGTATCATCTCCATTTGCTAAAGGTGATTACATTACGGTCTAGAAAACATGTTTTCACAGTTGCAGTGTTCATTTCTCTATCAATGGCTTCATATCCAAGGTCATATACTTGTGTTAACCTCTCAAACCATGGAATATAGTTTCTCTACATAAGGTTTGCATTAAGGTATTTCAAGGTTGATTGAGATAGGTTTTTCTAAACATGAGTAAATATTGATTAGAATTCTAATTTACACATGTCTCCTATAGTCACCTATATGATGCAGGAAAGATGGATGGACCATCCAAAACCTAAGACATATCTAGTGTTCAATCTCAAAGCTTGAATGATATTTTAAAGTCACTAAAGATTCACAAATTGTAGTCAAGAACACTCTCAAACAATAGTCATAGAAGTGTAGAGCAAGAAAATTTTCTTAATGGGATGATTTACCTTAACATCTTTGAATGAGTTTTTTTTTATCATACCATTAGTCATATTTTAGTAAGAAAATATGTGGTTTGTATATGTCTAATGATTCCATTCTTGTAGTCTAGATGGAAAGGTAACACTTTAGCATAAGAAGAACTTGTTTGGTCAAATGAAACTGATGGTTGAGTGAGGTTCAAATACAATCAATTTTTCACGAAGGCATTGAGTAAAGCTATAGTACTTTGAATCCAAAAGATAAATTTGTAACCTATAGATCTATAATGCATTAGCAGTGGAATGATTGAATGCTCTCAAAGCATAAATGGTCTAATAATCTAGGAAATAGTCTTGATGAACTCAAATCAAAGTAGAGGGGTTATATGCAATGCTCATGAAAGAATAAGAACCTACAATAATCTCTCTAATTCATCCCTAATTACCACTTGTAGGTGACATAGTCAAAATGGTTGGTAGACTAGTTCAAATGTAGAGAGAGAAGCTAGTTTGGAAGGTTGGAATAGGTATGAGGTGGATAAATATATTTAATACATTCTTAGGTTTGATTTAATCAAATTTAATGTGATTATCATAAAGAAATAAATAGGTTTCTAACCTTACACTCTATCAACTAAGACTTTACACACAGTCACATTCCTAGAAGCCAGTCTTGAGGAATTTGAAGTTTTAATTGTGTTGAAAACATATCCAAGATTTGAAACTTGACACAAAGGGTCACTATGACCTAAAACAACTCCCCATAATAACCTTTAAGTCATATGAATAGGTAATGTTTTATCTATTCTATCTTAGATGAAGGGCATTCCAAAGTCAATAAAGTCTCCAAGTTAATATGTGAATAGTGAAAGGATGAGTAGAAGATTCTTGGAATCATGATTTTAGATAGGATTAATCTATGGTAGTGGTAGAGGATTGTTTTAAAATCAATGCATGTATTATATTTTTCACAGATGTATAGAAGGCCATAGAGCATTTGAGTATCCACACTACCAAGATCAAGAGAGTATACAAGAGAATCACTAAAGAGTGAATTTAGTTGAAGCTCAAATAGAAGAGCAAAATATGAAAGTTATAGTAGTAGATATTGGAGAAAATATCATGATGAGAAGAACAATGATTATTCTAATGAAAGAACCTATGAATAAAAAATAAGGTGGTGATGCATGACCATGAATAATTATCTTTCAAATAAGATGTACTTCAAGAGGTAAGATATGTAACATAATTATATATGTGGTAGTTATTAAAATATGAATTTTAAATCTATGATTGATAAACTAGGTTTGCAATAGGAAAAATATCCTAATCCTTATTGGATTTTATGTTTTAAGAAAAGGAATTAAGTTATAGTGCATAAAAATTGATTAATCAAATTTACTATATGTAAAACTTATAAGGATGAAATATGTTGTGATGTTATGCCAATAGATGCATGCCATGTGTTATTGGGAAGGCCATGGTAGTTAGATAGAAAAAAAATCATGATGGATCACACAACACGTATATTTTTTGGAAAGGTGGTATGATGTTTATTTTTTTATCTCTTAAATCAGAAGGGTAAGCTGAAAGCATGTTGTCTATAGAATAAATTTTCAAAGATACAAAGATGACAAGTTGTTGCTATGCCTTAATATAAAATAAAGAAGAACTATAAGTGGTGTAAGTACCATAAAAACCAATAGTAATATTAAAAAATACAAATATGTTATACTTTTTGATTTACTAGATGGTTTACCACAAAAGAGAGACATTTACCATCATATTGATTTGATTCCAAGATCATCTCTACCTAGTCAATTAAATTATAAGATGTGTCCAAAAAAACATGTAGAATTGAATAATAAGGTTACATAGTTTATGATGAAAGGTGTAGTAAGGGAGATCATTAGTCCATGTGCAACACTAGAATTTCTAACTCCAAATAAATATGGAGGGTGGAGGATATGTGTCTATAGTAGAGCAATCAATAGAATTAAAATTAAGTATAAGTTTCCTATAAAATATTTTATATGATATGATGGACATTATTGCAAGAGAAAAATATTTTATCAAGATGGATCTAAGGATAAGATGCTATCAAATTTGCATTCATGAAGAAGATGAATGGAAAAACATATTCAAGACTAGATATGGTTTATATGAATGGATGGTGGCGCCATTTAGGTTATCTAATGTACCCAACACATTTATGAGGGTGATGAACATAACGTTCAAAGAATACAGTGGTAGGTTTGTGGTGGTTTATTTTGATAATATTTTAATATTCAGTAACATTAAAGATGAGCACTTAAACATTTGATAATTGTATTAGAATTGTTAAGAAAAGAGAAACACTATGTGAATTTGGTATTTTTGGGATTTGTAGTTTCAAAAAATGGTGTAAGAATGAATGAATAATAAGTAAAGGAAATTATTGAGTTTCCTATCCTAAATAACATCACAAATGGAAGAAGTTTCTATGGTTTAGAAACATTTTACAGAAAGTTTATTAAGAATTTTAGTATTCTTGTTACACCAATAATATATTATATGAAAGGAAAATAATTTGAATGGACAAGGTAAAAAGCAACAAGCTTTGGGTTATTGAAAAAGGAAATTACATAAAACCCTATTTTAACATTACTATATTTTAGCAAAGCGTTTGAGGTTGATTGTTATGCTTTGTTTGTATGAATTGGTGTCATGTTGAGTGAAGAAGGGAAGGAAATAACATATTTAAATTAGAAATTGATTGAGGTAAGAATAAATTATTCTAAATTTAATGTTGAATGTTATGCTATTGTTTAATAATTAAGCTAATAGAGGCATTACCTAGTGCTTAAGGAGTTTATCCTATTTAGTGATCATGTGGCTTTGAAGTACGTGAACACTCAAAAGAAGTTAAATAATAGTGATGCGAAGTGGGTTTATATCTTTCAGGGTTATACTTTTCTGTTAAATCATAAATCAAGAAAATAGAATTATGTAGTTAATGCTTTAAAAAAATGAGTGGAGTTGATAACTAATATGGTGAGTGAAGTAGTTCGATTTTCATTTATTAGAAAAGTATATGATATTAATTTAGATTTTGGTGAGATAGTTGAGCAATGCAAGAATCCAATGATAGGTGATATAAGTAATTTTTATGAAGATTATAGTATGTAGGATGGTTATATATTCAAATGGAAACTATTATGTATTCCAATTGGGTCTTTAAGAGGCAATATAATAATAAAATTGCATAATGATGGTTTGGTTGGATAGTTTGGTAAGACAAAGACAATAACTTTGGTGGAAGAGAAGTATTTTTGGCCAAAGATCAAGATATATATATATATATATATATATATATATATATATATATATATATATATAAAGGTGTAGGATATGTCAAATGGAAAAATGATATGCATAAAATATATGGTTGTACATGCTATTACTAGTTCCAAGAGAACCATTGACAGATTTGAGTATAGATTTTATGTTGGGGTTACCAAACACACATATCTAGTAATAATTCAATTTTTTATATTGTAGATAGGTTTTATAAGGTGGTTAATTTTATTTCATGTTAGAAAAATAATGATGCCATGAAATTTGTAAAACTATTTTTTAAAGATACTGTGAGATTGCATGGTGTTCTAAAACCATTACATTAGATAGGGACGTGAAATTTCTAAGTCATTTTTAGAGGAATTTATGGAGAAAGATTGGGAATAAGCTATAATTCAATAGTGCATACCATCCGCAAATAAATAGATAGACAAAATTTATAAACATGATCTTGGGAAATTTATTAAGATGCATAGTTGAATAGAAGCACAAGCAATAAGATTTTACTTTGTAAAAATATGAGTTTATATATAATAGTTTAGTGAATAGATCAATAGGAAAATCAACATTTCAGAATTGTTTATGGGGAAAATACTATGAGTGTTTTAGAATTCATATAGTTATCAATTATAGAAGGAGTTGGTGATGATGTAAAAACATTTACAAAACATATACAGCAGTGACAAGAAGAAGTAAGAAAAAAATATAGAAAAGTAATGATAAGTATAAAACAATGGTATATTTTATAAGAAAGTCAATAATATTTGACCAAGGATATTTAGTGGTGGTTTACTTTAGGAAATATACATTTCTAAAAGTTGCCTATAAAAAATTGAAGTACAAGAAAATTAGACCATGCAAAATTGTGAAGAAAGTCTTCAAAAATACTTATGAAGTGTGTTTATCATAGAATTTTGATATCTCTCTATTATTTAATTTTTTAGATTTATATTATTTCCATTTAAAATATGGTTAAGGTGAATAAAATGAATAAGTAGATTATAAACAACACATGCCAAATAATAAGAAAACAAATATAGTGTAGGTTCTAGATGAGAAGACAATAAATGCAAGACAAGGAAGATATGTTAAGTATTTGGTATAGTGGGAAAGATAAGAGGAAGAGGTGAACACTTGGATTACATAATGGGTTATTAAAAATATTGATAATAAAAAACTCTATTATTATAATTAGAGCAACTTGTAGGAGCTGAGTTATTTTCAACCAAAGGAGAATGATGCAGAAAAAGAAGTCAAACTTCTAAAGGCCATAACTTTTGATCTATAGCTCCATTTGAACCCATTTTTGTACCAAAATTACCATATCAAAATTTTTAATATATCCATAGATACACTTATAGTTATGTGAAATTTTAGATATTTTTAGGAGGCTATATGTTACCATATTAGGGTCTAAAATTATAGTTTACTATTATTTTAAGTTTTTTCTAAATTTTAAAATAATATATTTTTGTAACCAAACATGAACTTTAGTTGATAATGAACTGATAGGTTAATTGTAGTGTTTATTTGAGTTTTGAATATTTTTAGAGTTATGCACTTTTGCATGCAAAACTTACTAAAAATAAAAGATGTTAAAAATAGTAGGTCAAGTTTTATTTATTTTTTAGAGTTTTGAATTTTACATGTCAAATCCAATTATGAGTTACAAATTTTTTATTCATGGTTTATAATTATTTGAATCATTCAATATGAATTAACATAGGTTATTATTTCATAAGCTTTATTTATTAGTAATTTTATTATTTTGATAGTATTCGGGTTCATTAGATTTGTATGCCCAAATGAAGATTTTGAATTCATGAAAGTGACTATATTTTTATGACATTTTTATAATACATTGAATCTCTATGAAGGTGAGTTTCACTAGCTATAAAAACATTCAAGAAAGAATTTGCATCTGATAACTAAAAACCTACTACAAGTTATAATTATTACTTATATAAAATCTATGTATAAATAGATTTAAAAAACCATAATAATATTTTCAAAAATGTGACATGTAAAAATATTCATACCTATATATCCCAATAGATATAGCCATGGTTTATTTTTTGGATTAATTATAGAGATTGATGATAACCAAAAGATCAAAAGTAAATGGATAGCACAATCATCATGAATACATAGCCATATTAATGACTTTACAAGGCATGGGATCCAATGCTAGGAACATAAAGATATTGTAATAGGGAACAATATTAAGGTAGAATGAGGAGGAGGTAGAGGAGGTTATATCAAAGAAAGAAACAATCATGAAATAGTCAGCGAAAATAACACCAATATAGGTTCAACATTGAAGTAGCCCATAATATATAACTACTTCTTTTATCAAGCTTACCCTTTGTTATAAGTCACCTAAAAAGATGAATCATTGTAATAAACATTCATCTCATTCATCAAATAAACACATAGTTTATAGAGATTCCAATGGTATCCATAGATTTGAAGCTAAAATTGGTTTTTTTAATCAATAAAAAAAATCAAATCAATGCAAAATTATAGCATAGAAACCTCATAGTATTTTTACACCTCTATAAATAGGGGATTCGGATTAAAATCCATCTCAATAACCCTTTGATACACATTCAATGACTGCAACGCATCGACTTGTCATGAACAAGTATCATCATTATTTCAAATTTAATGATATTTTAAAGCTTTTTAAGGATTTAGGATTCTTGTTTAACTTTTCCATTAAATTTAGAACCTTTAGAAACATATCTAATTGAGAACCAAAGATTACTTTATCATGTAATATAATAATAAATATGTATATATAAAATTATAATTATGTAATAATAATAATAATAATAATAATAATAATAATAATAATAATAATAATAATAATAATAATAATAATAATAATAATAATAATAATAATAATAATAATAATAATAATAATAATAATAATATATTATTTTATAATATAATATAATTTCTTAGAATATATTATATATTTTTACTATTAATTATAATATAAATAATAATATATAAATATAAATAATATAAATAATATATATTCAAATATTATATAATACTATACAATATTAACAATATATAATCTAATATTATAATGATATATAATATATTGTAATATTATATATTAATATAGTAGTAAAGAGGGTATTTATAAAATGAAAGAATGTAAATTGGTAGTCATATCACACTGTAAACTCATGATCATTGACCCTATCTCACATTTTGTTCACAAAGCATTGAAAACAAAAATATGATATTTTTATGAAGGTGACAGTGATAACTGAGTTTGTATATTTTTTCATATGGTGTGGCAATGCAATTTGTGGGGAGGAGATGTTTTGTTTTATGATGAACTTGAAAAAATGCCTAAGATCGGGTCCATATAAAAAATGCAAGTAATGATGGTGAGGGGAAATTATAGGGTATTTCAGTGATAAACTTAAGGAAGCTTGATAAAATACATGTACAAATTTCAATGATAGGTCCCCATTGATAATGTAATTGACAACTTTCACTAAACTATTTTAGTTACCTAATAAATGATTGAAACCTATGCCAGATATGTAATGACACTTTTAGAAACATAGAGTATGCACCATGTGTCAATTTAGAGTAGTCTAAAACTAGATTTATAAGAAAATATAATTATGTTAACTGCTTCAAACCTAATTAGATGACTACAAAATCAATTAGATAAAAAATGAGAAAACTTCTTTAATGGAGGATGCCTCATATATAATCTAATTGAGTGTTAGATGATGCCATCTGTGGATAGATATGGATATAGATATTTACAAGATTTTCTATTTTGATTCTTAGTAATATTAACAATAACTATCATATTCTTAACAATAATAGTTATTTCTCTTTATTTATTGAATAAAAGAAAGTTAAAATTTTTATAAAGACCAGAAGCACAACCTATTTTGGGTAGTTTATTAGATGAGGGTTAAATTCTAAATTTTATTTGGAAACAAATGACAATCTCATCACTGACCCATGACCAATGAACCCATCTCACCTTTTGTGAACACAAGGGTAAGAAACAATAATCATATATTTATGGTGTGTGTAATGGTATAAAATGAGATCTTCATACTAAGTTGCTATACAAATATGCAAGTCATAAATGATTTCAAGGAGAGCTAGGTGGTGATGGTGACAGGCAATGATAGGGTATTTCATGTGATATCAGACACCACATAGCCCATATCATACAATTGATCTAGATTTAGAGTAAATATTAGATTTACACGAGTTTCGCACATTGCAAAAGACTATATAGCGTACAAGGTAGAAACATCTTTGATTGGGTATTTTCTACTATTAATGATCAATAAGGACATCATGAGCATTATTTTTATTGTGGCAAGGCTCCATGTCTGATGCTTAGCTCGAATCTATATTACAATGTTGTTTATATGCATGGAGAAGACATTGAGGTACTAGAGTCTATATTGTAGCTTATATTTATCCATGTTGCAAGTATATTAACATATGTAATAATTAAATTAGGGTTTACAACATACTAAAACACCAAAGTGAAACTTGAAGAAAAAACAAGGGAATAAATAATATGCAAGTGGTGAAATATTTCAACATGCACTATGTGGTGATGGTAAGTGGATATGACATGGTATTTTAGGTGATACCATATGCAAGGAGCTTCATATTGTACACTATATCCAGATTTAGGGTGGTGGATGAATTTACATGACCTGCATCATCTATTTCAAAGGGGTCTATAGCTTGCAAAGTGGCAACATTTTTATTTTGTCATTTTCAATTGTTCAAGGTGGACAAGGATTGTACGATACCTGATTTGATTAAAACAAGACTCCACGTCTAATGTGCGGCTCCAATCAATGATACAAGAGCATTAATGTGTGGACAAAATATTGCAATCTCAAAATATATCTTGTTGTTTCCGTTCATCCATGTTACTAATATATTGATAAATGAAACTTAAAAATTACATTCCTTCCAGTGTTCCTTACACCATTAGGAAAACTACTAATATACCTAATTTAACATCTTAAACATATATATAATTAAAAAACATATGATTTTAAATAATCAAAATTAAATTAATTTTGTTTACTTCTACCAATAATTAAAAGGTTTGTGACGGCAAGCTATAAGAAAGTTCAATCGTAAAGTTTACTGGTTATTACAATTACCGATTATTTTGTTAAATTACATGACATGTTCGTGCGCCTATCATCTCTCTTATGGCATATGGGACACTCATATTTTTATTTTAATGGATCTGAAATACTATTGTAGTGAAAAGATGATTACATTGCAACTCTTTAATATCCCGAAAACCAATTGAGTCCACACAAATTGCAAAGACATTACCATGGTCATTTACATTTACTATTTCATGACGAGGCGTTGGCGATCCCAAGATGCTTGCAGCTCCTTCAATTCTAACCTCATGAACGCGGTCATAAAAAAACAATAAATGCACATTTCGTTTCCAATCATACATTCTTTGGAATAAATCAATCTCAAATTATACATTATTTGGAAGAAACGTATCACAGATTAAAGGCCGAGGTGATTGTGAGGGACCATCCCACGACATATATGGCCTTCTTGTAGGATAATGTTTTGAACATTTTCGCGCTCCATATAAAAAAGGGGAGAATGAATGTCGCGACAGAAAGCTTCATAAGTACGATAATGCTTTGAATATTATCTCGCTCCATCATCTATTGCTTTATTCTGAAAACGCAATAAAGGAAAGGCCAACTAGGTTTGCCATTGGATATCAAATTGTCTCATCCCCACTAACCATGCATCATCAGCTAAGATTTGACCTTCCTACTTCCCAGACCCATATATTTGTTTATACGAACCTACAATAAGTTCCACTGAATTATTCATCCTAATAAAATTAATCATGTTATGATTATGCATGTGTTGAGATGTGGCCATAAAAAACAATTCTACAAGTACAAATATTCTGCTAAAGAATTGGGTAAAGAAGTGGATGTATTTAATTTTATTTCTATTTAATAGACGATTCTAAAATAGTGTCGTCTTGCATTTTACTTTCAGGCTTACTACAAAAGTTTCTCCCCTGCTGCTATTGTAAATTACGCGTGTAATACCAAAAAATATTAAACAAACATAGACCCAAGCTTTAAAATAAATAAACCATATCTATACTAAATAAATATTAATCAGTAAAGATGTCGAAACTACACGTACTAAATAAACACACATGGTCAACATGTAATTAGAAAACCATTGATTTTGATTGAATTAAACGACATAAAAAATGATATATGTGAAGATTTTCTATTGTTAAGGATTAATAAGGATATCATAAGCATTGTTTTTATTATAAATTACGTATGTAATATTAAAAAATATATTAAATAAACGTAGATCAAAGCTTTAAAATCAAATAAACATACATATACTAAATAAATATACTCAGTAATGATGTCGATACTGCTCAACATATTAAATAAATACATATAGTCAACATGTAATTAGAAAACCATTGATTTTGATCGAATTAAACCAAATAAAATATGATATATATGAATATTTTCCCTTTAAAAGTATGAAATGGAAAGAAAAAAAAAAAAAAACTTTAAATTTTAGTTGAAAAACTAGGAATATATTCCAAAAAAATATATTGGAAATAACTATTTTCGTAGGTGTGGTATGGAAAAATTCTAAAATATTTAATATTGAAAAGCCACCATGAAATTAAAGAGAAATACTGTGTTCAGAAACCACACACTCTATAGCAACAAAAAACATAATAGAATGTAACAATAAAGATAATTAAATAGATAAAATACTTAACACACATGAAGTAAATATAGAATTTATATATCAAAATCTAATATTAATTAAAGAATCACCTAAATTCCAAAATATCAAGCTTTATTAATTCCAAGATGAACAGATTGTATATAAACTCGTTGTGTAGATTACATACAAACTCTATAATGATAAATACATCTAATTAGTAAAGAACTGTTAGTGTTCTTCCTCCTAAAAAAAAGTAGGAAAATGCAATTATGACTTTTCTTCCCGTGAAAAGTTGTTTGACTTCTTACTTTATTCCTTCTCCATAGGTTGTCGGCAACCCCCTGAACCCCTTATGACAATAGTGGGTAGCGTTACCCCTCCCACATCCCTTATCAAAGAATCGACTATAAACCACATCATAAAAATATTCAAAACTTAATTTTATTGTCACTTATCTAATGATTACATGATCAATCAAAATGTTGTGTAGCCATCCCAAATGCTACATCTACATCTAAAAAGATGATTGACATTAGGGATCCAATTTCCTTGTAAAATAACATGCAACCTCCCCTGTTCATTCCATTTTTGGCAACATGAGTTTGTTGAAATACAAAGTTTACATAATAATTCATACTAAACATCTAGTAATAATTATCCAAAAAATGATATGGTTGTGAGGATGATGATATTAAATATAGTCCACATGCTTTTACTAAAAATCTCACGACATTACTATTACAATCGATATATTATTTTTAATATTATTTTTAAAAATTATATATATATATGATGTTGTCACATAAAATGTTGTCATGTAAAGTTCAGGGTCAGTTGTATTACAAGACAATCAACCAGCCATAAACTTTTTGTTTTTATTAGTATCATATATTTTTCAGTTTAGCTATTGAACCCAAGACAAATATCATTGTCTCAAGTTCATCGTAATGAAGAATCAATGTTTGTCTAGGTTTTTGGTTGCTTTTTAACTATAATATATATTTTTTTCATCAAAAAGGCTATTTCTACTATAATTTAGGGTTTTATTACAGTTGTATTACAAGACAATCAACAAGAGATAAACTTTTTGTTTTCATTAGTATCATATATTTTTCAGTCTAGCTATCGAACCCAAGACAAATATCATTGTCTCAAGTTCATCACAATGAAGAATCAATGTTTGTCTAAGTTTTTGGTTGTTTTTCAACTATTATATATATATATATATATATATATATATATATATATATATATATATATATATCAAAAAGGCTATTTCTACTATAATTTAGGGTTTCATTTTTTCTAGTAATATTGGTCAATTTAAAATCGATGAAAAACTATTTTTATCATGATATTTTTTTAATTTTATATAAACTAGCCAATTAAACACTTTTATTAACGAGGAAGTTTTTGGTTCTTTCAAAAGCATTTTGATAAAGCAATGTTGAATATTGGTCATGAGAGATAAAGTGAAGGACTATTCTTTATGATTATTTTTTGGAATATGAAAGTGGTCCACAAGAATAAAGAGGAATACTACTATGAGCCTTATTTACTGATAAAAAAATGCCTTCCTCTCATTCAAATTTCCTTTTAATATTCCTTATCCCGTTCCTTGTGAAAATAAATGAGAGACAAAGTTGATTGTTGCATTGGAATCACAATTAATTTTTTATGTAACTTTTGATTTGAGGTCTCTCTTTTCTCCAGAAATATATGAATAGGAGGAGAAACCCAAAAGACTTTACCACATAGGGTTCCAGCACAGACTAACTTTAATACTTATAATTCAAAAGTATTTACGGAAAATATATGAATTTTTTTTTGTCATAAATATATTATTATATCAATTATATAAATTGATATATTTGTTTTGAGGTGATATAAATTTAATATATTATAAGATATAATAAACGGTAATATTATAATGTAAGTGATTTTTTATTTTTTTAAAATTATTAGATGATAATATATAATTATTCACTTTTTAATTAATAGATTAATAAGTTTGAATGTTCCACCATCCCCTCTCCTCTTATTAATTTTTTTTTTAATCCCAAAAAAATATCATTCAAATATTCTCAAATACATTTCTTATTATTCTAAATAATATTCTCCTAATTTATATAAATCTTTAAAAAGTAAATCCATCCAAATATTTTCAAATACATTCCTGACCACTCCAGATAAATATTGCTTGATTATAAATTCCTCAACAATTTGTTACATATATCTTGAATATACAAAAGGATCAAAAAGCTCTCCATACGATATTCTTCCCATAATTTAAAAACTAAAATTAAAAATGTAAATGGACAGTATATAACAATAGCATCACAATGTGGTCAGCTAATGCATGTGATTGTGGGGCAAATGATATTAAACAGTAAATGTCGTTAGGAAAATGTAACTGTGATGAAAGTTCACACCATTCACCATGGTTATTTAGTAAAATGTTTTAAAAAGCCACTTTACACACTAAATATGCGAACAATATTCAAAAATCATATCCCCATTCCCTCATCTTTTGAGGAATATTAGATTGATAATCATTCATGAATATGGATTCTATCACATAAGACGCTTTCTATTTTTAACATTTACTGATGAGATCAATGTGTATCCATGTCACTGGCTTATGGCAACGAGTGTCTATATCAACTAGAGTATTGCTTTGTGGTTTACGAATCTCCTTTTTTCATGTTTTGTGTGGTGTTTGTTCAAATGGAATTTTATATATTCATATTCTATGCCAATCCGGCAATGATTATAGTTTGTATGTCCAAAATTGGAAAATTATTCGTATGTCATATGTATGTAGTCACATCAAGGCCTACAGAACACCATAAATAAAAAACCGCCTCGAAATAGTTTGGTGGCTCTTAATCTTTTAAAGGACATTGCATTCTATAATTATATCCTACCACTAGGACCAGGCCTGGAATTTGAAATTAACCATGCCTGAATTCAAAATTTGTTGTAGGGACCTGTTAAATAATTTAAAATAAACTCTTTTTAGATAGAAAGATAACATCTGTAGAAACAACTAACGATAATTTATCATTTATTAAATGATGGGTTAAAAATTACGCCTTTTTACCGGCTGTTGAAAATTTTGCATCCACGTCCTTGTCAAATATCTCGAATTTTCATATCAACATAGTCCATTAGGTGCAAGATCATTGTCGATCCATTTGAAGACCCTTTCTTTGGCAGGACCTGACTTTTAACGATACCTAATGATGGTGCTTAGTATATTGACTTAAAGTAATCGTTCGTGATTATTAAATTTAAGTTTAGGACATCAATTGCGTGTTATTTACGACTCGTTCACTTATTGATTTTGTCCTTTCAAAAACATGAACATTTTTATGGTATGTCAATTGATCACTAAAGCCTTTAGTGTTGGCGTTCACTAAAACGGTAACTAAAGTAATGCCACCCCCCCGCTTGTTGACCTATGCTGCCAACGTGGAGGTGGCAGCATTGTCGATGTCAGCGAGGAATAAGTTTGATAGACGATGTGTGTTTAAGTTTGAAGTGTCAGTGTTAATTTTAAGTTGAAAGGTATTTATACATGTATACAATATTTAGTGATAAAATGTTGTAAAAGATAGTTACATTGCAATTGATAAGAATAAATTTAGTATGAGTATCATTAAAAGTATGAAGTATAGAAGTTTTGATTTCAATATGTTGAAAATTGATTCAAACACGCATAAATAAAATATGTATTTATTTGATCTAGAGGATTTCTTATCCTTCATAGATCCCAACATCTCCCAAAACCAATACAGAACTGAAATGCATTCCAAGAGCTTTCCAATAGTGATTGGAACACATAAAATGGACATCGTATGCTCCAGTTATCATTAGTCAAATTTTGGTCAACAGATAATTAACACTGATTTAACTAAAAAAATTGACGATCTTGGAACGTCTCTAAACTAGTTCCATGGCCTAGAACTCATCACAAGATTTCCAATGCATTTTGAATAGATCAATTCGAAGTCCATATGCGAAATTTATTGCCAATCAAAGTTGTGGTCAAACTCGATAAATAGTTACATGGATGGTTGACAAGTGGACAAATCAGCATGTGACATGTAGCAATGCAAAAATGAATATTAACAATGGTAAAAAGGTGTTTTGTTTTTGCCTCTATTCTTTGACACTCGTGTTCGGATAAATGGGCCCCGCTATTTGCCAGCTAGGGACCCTCAGCAAGGGTTGACACACTTTTTTTGTGGAAGGGTGAATTTACCTCCATTACTCCATATTACCATTGTTACATTTTTTCATATATGTCCCTGTGCTTTTTTTACATTGTATGTGAGACTAATAATCCTGAGTTATTAATATAAGCTTGAGATTACTCAAGCAAGCACAAAGAACCAACTCACTGTTGTTTCCACCAAATTGCCAATGCATCCAACCGACCTTGACTAAGTTTGGTTGAGATCTTATTTACCAACCAATGTCTCGAGCTCCTCCACATTTAACAGAGCCATTTGGATCTTCAAAATCAAATAAAAAAGAAGACATGGATGTGGCCTAAGCCACATAACATGCACGCAACAACAACATATTTCAAGATTATGCTATGTTATAAACTAATGCATGTGGGATATTAATACCCATATGGAAAATTCATCTCCTATGTGGTTGTGATCCAGAAAAAATAGGCCAACCTTTCAAAGCTCATAAATTTTTACCCGTAGCTCTGTTTGAGCTCTTCCACTAGCTAAAATGACCGTATCAAAATGTTCATTGTCATCCTAAGTAATTTTTATTGTCTACAAATATTTTTGATATTTTTTGGAGCTCATACATAATCATAGAAGGGTTTGAAATTGTGATTTAATTATTTTTTTAGGTTTTTTTTTTTTCTATTTTTAGAACAAGACATCAACTTCAATTGAATTTTATTCTATAGCATAATTATAGTGTTTAGGATATTTTAAGAGTTTTTTGAGATATTTCAAGAGTTTTCAAAAATAAACATTTTTTTTAGATTTGTTTTTTTTTTTTTCAAAATTTGCATGTAAACTCTAGTTTTTGAGTTGAAACTTCTTTAAGCATGATTTGGGTTTGTAATTATTTCAAGTCATTCAATACAAATCAATACAAGTTATTATTCAAAATCTTGGTTTGGTGATAATTTTACTTATCTTGTTAGTTTTCAAGTTCATCATCTAGTATCAGAGCTAGGTTCAAATCTTGCACGAAAAAAGAATGGAGAGAGGATGAGGAGGTGTTGTGTACATGAACCAGACTATACAAGAGATGAAGAGGTAAGTTCAATAATTTATAGAGGTTATTACCAATCTATAGAGAAGATAAGGTGGTGATGAGAAAGGCACAGATTGTGATGAACAAATTCATCAACAAGAAGAACAACAAGAGTAGCCACCATAAATGGAAGAGAGAGGATGGTTCATGATTTAGAAGGAAGAAATTAAGGAATGAAGGTTGAGGTTATAGATTAAAGAGGTAGTTTAAAACCAGAGGAGTTGATAGATTGGATGAATATCATGGAGAAATTCTTTAAGTTAAAAACTATGATAGAAGATAAGAAGGTAAAATTTGCTTGCACAAAATTGAAAGATCATTCAATGATTTGGTGGGATCACCTATAGAAAGAGAGATAGAGGAAAGGTAATAAGATGATTAATACATGGAAAAAGATGAAAAATAAAATGAGGGAGAAATTTCTTCTTATGAATTATGCACAAACCCTATATAGAAGATTTCAGAATTTGAGGTAAAAAGATCGTAGTATATAAGAGTATATAGATGAATTTTATAAGATTTCCATATGAGTGGAGCATGATGAAATAGAATAGAAAATGGCTACAAGGAATGTAAATGATTTATAATTTTCTATTCAAGATGATTTTAGTAAGCATATAATACTTAACATGGATGAGGCTTATCAATTAGCTTTGAAGGTAGAAGAAAAATGAAATAGATAGAATTTCAGAAAGACATATATTGGTCCAAAAAGAGGTGGATCCCCTCCAATAACGGGATGAGGTGGGTTTAATACCACCAGAGGTCTTTCTAATGCCAATAAAGGTGAATCATCACATGGTGCATAAAATCAAGATTATAATAGGCAAGAGATTCAATACCAACAAAGAGAAAGAGGATTTCAGAGAGGATGAGGTTATGGTGGTGCTAGAGGATGGTTTCTAAATCCATGTAGATCTTATGTCTATTATAGTTGTGGAGAAGAGGGCATAGAGCATTTGAGTTCCCACACTATCAAAATCAAGAAAAGAGGTAAGAAGATTGCCCAAGAGTAAATTTAATTGAGGCTGAAATAAAAGAGCAAAATATTGAAATTACACCAGCAGATATTGGAGAGAAACTCTTGATGAAAAGAACCATGATCACTCCAAGGAAGGATCAAGTGTAGAATAAATAAGGTGGTGATGCATGGCTATGATCAAATATTTTTTGAACGAGATGTACTTTAGGTGGAAAGGTATGCAAAGAAATTATAGATGGTGGTAGTTGTGAAAATATGATTTTTAAAAAAAAGATTGAGAAACTAAATATATAATGTGAAAAAAATCCTAATCCTTATTGGATTTCATGGTTTAAGAAAGGGGATGAAGTTATAGTAGATAAGAAGTGCTTAATCAAGTTTTCTATAGGAAAGAGTTATAATGATGAAATATGGTGTGATGTTATTCTGATGGATGCATGTCATCTATTATTGGAAAGATCATGAAAATTTGATAGGAAATTAATTTATGATAGAGAGAAAAACACGTAGACTTTTTGGAAAGGTGGTATAAAGGTAGTTTTGTTACCTCTGAAAAAAGAAGGGAAGATAGACAACATGCTCTCTACTAAAGAATTTATCCAAGATATGAAAGTAGTAGGTTGTTGTTCTACATAAGTAATAAAGAATAAAAAAATAGAAATGATGTCAATACCAATAAAAGTAGAAAGAGTGTTAAAAGAATATGCAGATGTTATGTCTGATGAGTTACTAGATGGTTTACTATTGAAGTGAGATATACAACATCACATTGATTTGATTCTAGGATTGACTCTACTCAATCAAGTAGCTTATAGGATGAGTCGAGCAAAACATGTAGAAATAAATAAATAGGTTACTAAATTGCTAAGGAAGAAGCTGATAAGGGAGAGTATGAGTCCTTGTGCAACACCAACTTTGCTAACTCCAATGAAAGATATAGGATGCATAGTGTGTGTGGATAGTAGAGTAATTAATACAATTACAATAAAGTATAGGTTTACTATACATCATTTATATGATATGATGGATGTTCTTGCAGAAGAAAAATATTTTACCAAGATTGATCTAAGGAGTGGTTATCATTAGATTCAAATTTGTAAAAGAGATGATTAACAAACTACATTTATAACTAAGAATGGCTTATATGAGTGGATGGTGATTCCATTGGAATTATCTAATGCACCTAACACATTTACGAGGGTGATGAATACAATACTACAAAAATATATTGGTAAGGTTTCTCTTGTTTATTTTGATGATATTTTATATTCAGTAAGACTAAAAAAGAAAACTTACAACATTTGAGAATGGTAATCGACTTGTTAATAAAAGAGAAGTTGTATATAAATTTTAATAAGTGCAAGTTTATACAAAATAATTTTGTATTTTTGGGATTCATAGTTTTAGAAGATGGTGTGAAAATAGATGAAGAAAAGATAAAGGTGATTGTTGAGTGGCATATTACAAAAAACATTATAAAGTTAAGAAGTTTCCATGGTTTAACAATTTTTTATATAAAATTTATTAAATTTTTAATAATATTTTAGCATCAATAACATATTACATGAGAGGGAAGGAATTTGCATGAACTAGAGCGGCCATAGAAAGCTTTAAATTTTTGAAAAACAAGATTATAGAAAGACCAGTGTTATCATTATCATATTTTAACAAAGTGTTTAAGGTTGATTGTGATGCTTCATTTGTGAGAATTGATGTTGTGTTAAGTCAAGAAGGAAATACAATAGCATATTTCATTGAGAAATTGAATGATGTAATAACAAAGTATTCTACTTATGATGTTGAACTTTATGTAATTGTATAGGCATTAAGACATTGGAAGCATTATCTAGTGCCTGAAGATTTTATACTATTTACAAATCATAAAGCTTTGAAGTATGTGAATACACAAAATAAGTTGAGTAGTAGGCACGCAAAGTGGATCTCTTTCATGCAACGGTATATTTTTGTACTAAAACATAAATCAATAAAATAGAATTAGTTAGTTGATGTATTGAGCAAGAGGGTAGTGTTATTAACTAATATGGTGAGTGAAGTAGTTTGACTTGAAGCTATCAAAGAATTATATGATACTTATCCATATTTTAGAAAAGTAGTTGACAACAGTATGAATCTATTAATAGGTTGGATAGATGTTATTCATGATGAGTATATTCTATAAGAAGGTTATCTCTTCAAAGAGAAATAATTATGCAATCTAGTTGGGTCTCTACGAGATGATATAATAAGAGAATTACAGAGTGATGGTTTAGCTAGACATTTTGGTAAGATGAAGACAATAACTTTGGTGGATGAAATCTATTTTTAGCCAAATATGAAGAGAGATGTGACAAAGTATGTTTCAAGGTGTAGAATACATCAAGTAGCTAAAGGACATGCACAAGATACTAGAATATACATGTCATTACTGGTTCCAAGAGGATCATAGAAATATTTGAGTATGAACTTTATGTTGGGATTGTCAAACACATAGAGAATTAATGATTTAATTTTTGTTGTTGTAGACATATTTTCTAAAATGGTTTATTTCATTATATGTAAGAAAACTAATGATGCCACTAGAGTTGAAAAATTATATTTCATGGATATTATGAGATTACATGGTGTTCTAAAAACTATTACTTCAGATAGGGACATGAAATTCTTAAGTCATTTCTTGAGGAATTTGTGGAAGAAGATGGGTACTAAGCTACAATTCAATAGTGCATATCACCCATAAATAGATAGACAAACAAAAGTTATGAATAAGAGATTAAGAAATTGATGGAGATGTATAGTGAGAGAGAAGCCAAATTAATGGGACTTGGCTTTACCACAATCTAAGTCTATATATAATAGTTTAGTTAATAGATCAACAAGAAAGTTACTTTTTCAAATTTTTATGGAAAAAATTGTATGGGCATTTTAGATTTATTACAATTTTTAATTGCAGATCGAATTAGCAATGATGTAGAAGCATTTACAATAGGTACAAGGAGTAAAAAAAAAGTTGTAGGAAAATAATGACAAATATAAAGCAATAACGGGTGTCAGAAAAAGATCCAAGGAATTTGAAGGAGAGTTGTTAATGGTTTACTCAAAGGATTTTTTTTTTTCAAAAGGCACATACAATAAGTTGAAGTACAATAAAATTTGACCATGTGTAATTATGAATAAAATTAATGATAATGACTATGAGGTAAGTTTACCACAAAATTTTGATATATATCCAGTATTTAATGTTTCAAATTTATATGAATTCTACGAATAATATGGTTAATTCTAAAGAAGAAAGAAAAAAATAGGCAAGTTTTGGATATGAAAACAATGAGTACAAGGCAAGGAAATTATAATAGGTATTTGGTGCAATGGAAAGGATTGAAACAAGAAGGCAACCGTTGGATTACAGAATGTGAGCTAAAGAATATTGATAAGGAAAAATAGTATTAGTATAATCCGGCCAACTCATAGGAGCTGAGTTGTTTTCAACCAAAGGAGAATGATGTAGAAAAAATAGGCCAAATTTTTGGAGGCCATAAATTTTGACTTTTATCTCTATTTGAGCTCTTCCACATGCCAAAAATGACCATATCAAAAAGTTCATTTCTATCATAGGTAGTTCTTCCTGCTTAGCAATGTTTTAAATATTTTTTGGAGGTCATACGTGATCATCTGAGGGTCTAAAATTATGATTTAATTATTTTTATAGGTTTTTTATATTTCTTAAAATTGTTTATTTTTATAATGAGACATCAACTTTAGTTGAATTTCATCTCACAATTTAATTGTACTGTTTAGGATATTTCAAGATTTTTTTAAAATAGGCATTTTTTATATTTTAGTTTTTTTTAATTTTGCATGTAAACTATAATTTTTTAGTTGAGGCTTATTTAAGCATGGTTTCAATTTGTAATTATTTAAATTCATTCAACAAAAATCAATAAAATTTATTGTTCAAAATCTTGGCGTATTGGTAATTTTATTTGTCTTGTTAGTTTTTGGCTTCATTAGGTTGGTAAAGCATTCATCTTGGGATTTGAACCCATATCCTATGACAAAAAAATTAAATGGACTAATCAATCTACCAAACCTTTTTATGTACTATAAGAGGCACAAACTTTTACTTTTATAGGGAATTGAAAATGATTGTGTAAAATTTATAAGAGATAATTTGTGTAAATTGGCATTTTTGATCAATCTAGAAGCATTGTTAGATCTCCAAGTAAACTAAAAAGTTGCTTAGAAATTTGAGATGCTCAGTTTGGTATATTGGTGCTCTTAATTTGGTATTCATTTAACATATATTTGAGAGATTTAATTGATACTTTCACATAGAACAATGGGAAGAGATTTCGCAAGTGCTTCGGGAAGGTGGAGGATGGTTGTTGAGTATTGTCAGAGTTTTTCAAAGGTTTGATGGTTTGATTTTTCATGTTTTGAGATTAAATTATGTTTTTATGAGTTGTATTATTACTTTGAAGTATATTATTAATGGATTGGATTTTTATTGAGTAATCTTAAAGAAGTAGCCCATTTAAATGAACTCTATAAACAATTCTAGTGTCTTTATATTTTATTTTTCATTTAGTTTTTCATAGAATTTAATAAGTTATTATATATTTACATTCAATTTAATTAAAATATGACACTTACGATAAATCATATAAATTACTTTCTAATCATTTTAAATGTGGAGATGGTATGAATGAGTTATTAAAAACACTCATATTTCAATTTTTAAATCCATTTTATGTACGTTATAACAAGTTTGATCAAATATATTTAAATTCCATTTCAAGTAACTATTTGTATACTATTTTGAAATCCTAAGGGGTAAACACAGTTTATATATCCATTTGCTATCAGAGTAGTTAAAATGCATTGATTAGCTTATGATTCTGTGAAAGTTTGATTTTAGTTTGATTTTGGTTGGATTATTTGTAGACATTAAACTTGTTTACTCTATTTATAGTGTTAGAAGTATAAGTTATCTGTAGGATCAATAAACCATGGGAAAGTTGTTAAATAAGGAGAAAATTGATGAGATTGAAGCATATAATATGTAGGTCCAAGAAGAGAACTCTCTCTTGAGATCAATGTTTTATTCCTTTAAAGAGGAAATTGAAAAGTTAAAAAATAAATTAGAAGCCAAGGATGAGATCTTGGCAAGACTAAACAATGGTGGATGAATAAAAGATTTGCCTTCCACATTAGATAAAAAACCATGATAGATGAATGCACTGTAAGTAAGTCACCATGTAGTACTTTCTCTCATTCATTTTCAGATATTGCTTTTGGTGATTTTGAAAAACACACTAAGGGTATTGGATATAAACTATTAGATAAAATGGAATTTAATGGAAAAGACCCTGGAAAAGATGGCTAAGGATAATCCTCATCATGAAGGTTTGGGATATAGATCTAGTATTTATAATGAAACTAATAATGCTTTGTGAAAGTAGAAGTAAGAGGTGATACAGAGAAGTGTAACCCATATTAGATGGAAGGTAAAATACATTACTTTCATCACACTTCCAATAATCTTGATTCTAATTCTACTAGAGAATGTAGATATTCCAACGTTCTTTTTTATTATGGTACACAATTTTTTTTGTAAGTTTATCTATGTAATTTTTATGGATTGTCTAGTCATTATGTAACCAAATGTTGGAAACATAAATCTTTGTTAGAAAAGATTTTGAAAGACCACTCCCCTAGATAGTGTTCTAAGAATGGTAGTAAGAGTATGTTTTCCAAAAGAGTAGATAAATGTTTTTGTACTCATTGTAACAGGAAAAGACATGAGGTTAATAGGAGCTGGCATATTCATCCCAATCAACGTTAGAGAGTTGTTAAAATAAAAAGTATTGTTAAACCAATAGTTTTAGATATAATCCAAGCAAAAACTCATTTAAAATCTAAGGATAATTTGGTTGACTAGTTTGGAAAGCAATTATTTAATTTCATGTTTGCATAGTTATGTTAGTTTATTAGCATAAAAATGTTCAGAGCAGTTTTGGTATTTTGTTGGAATTAAAATTAATATATGTTAGTTTTGAACATACATTTTTGGAGCTACTAGCTATGTGAAAATACAAGTGATAGGTTTATCATATTTAGATTATTTTTTCACATTAATGGTTTTACTAAAATCTCTATTTTGAATCTCAAAATAGGTTTTTGAGTTCTTATGCATTGGTAAAGTAGTTAACTCATGTTTAAACTTAGAGATATACCCATATGACTTTTATCTTTGAATAATTTTTAATGGTGTAACCTTTAGAGAAAAGCCAAGGGATAGGTTTATCATACTTGGATTATTTTTTCATGTTTAGGTTTTTGAAAAAACATCAGTTTGCACTTTAACACCAATTTACACAAGTTTGTGGGCACATTGGTGGTGTTAAGTTTTCCATACTTGAATTTTAGAGTAACTATTATTTTAGGAATGCATCTATTTATGGCATGCATATGTTGGATGAATTTTAAGACCCATAATTTTGGTAGTGTTTTGTAATCATAATGTAGAAGTTGGAATATAATACACATGTGTGCAATAAATGTGATTTCTAAATATGGTTATAATGTTAGAAGACATTATGGTTACACTAACAAGCATGTTTCCAATTACACTACATGATCTTTTGTAGTGATGGTAGTTTCAGCATTTTAGATTCTGACATTTGGCAAACATAATTATTCACATGTAGTTTCAGGGATTAAATCTAACTCTCAAACTTATTGTAGGAATTTTGAAAATTAATTTTTGAATCATTTTCGTGATATTTTATAGTGAATTTTATAGTAATATTATCCATAATTGATAGTTTCATAGGGTCTATAGACACCACTTATTTTTGACATTTATTGATCTATTTCATACTAATCATTTACAATACTTTGAAATTCATAGGATCAATGGATACTTGCTTATGTTTGGCATTTATTTGTCTATTTCATATTGATTAATTTCAATGATATTTCACAAATTATCTTGACATATTTGCAAGCCTATGTTTGGCATTTAGATTCTTATTACTTACTGATCTACTTTTACAGTGGAAGTATTGGCCAATTCACATGGGTTCAATTAGGCATTGCCTCTTTGAAAATCACTTTGTGTCTATTTACACTAATCCATTGTTATGATAATTTTGGCATTACAATATATTTGGAAATCCTAACCACTGTGATATTCTAGTTTATACACTTTTATGTAATGTAGAGAGCCATTTAGCAAATTCAGTGAGTGATTGGACTTTTAAAGACCAAAAGCCTCTTTGTAGAGAGGTTTGATCTAGAGGATTTTTCATTATTCATATATTCCAAGATATTTTGAAACCAATAACTTAAACTAAGTTTGAGAGATTTCTAAAGCCTATTAGAACACGTAAAATGGACATCATATGTTCTAGTTATCATTGGTCAATGTTTGGTCAACAAATAGTCAAAGCTAGTCAAACTAAAAAATGTGTGGTCTTTTAATGTTTCTAAACCAATTATATGATTTACAACTCATCATAATATTTTTGAAATATTTTGAATGGATCAATTCCTAGTCATTATGCAAAAGTTATGGCCATTCAATGTTGTGGTCAAACTTGGTAAAATAGTGACATGTCGCTGTTCAAAAATGAATGGTTAAAATGGTAAAAGGGTTTTTGTTTTTACCTAAAGTCTTTACCACTCATGTTCAAACAAATGGGCCCCACTATTTGTTAGTTGGGGACCCTCAACCAAGGTCGACACACTTTTTTTGAAGAGTGGTGTCTTTGCCTCTGTTACTTCACACTACCATTGTTACATTTTTTTTTCAAATATATGTCTCTATATTTTTTATATGACTCATGTGGGACTAATAATCCATAATTATTAAACTATGCATATATAATCTTGATATTACTCATGCCATCTCGAAGTACCAACTCACTATTATTCCCACCAAATTGCCAATGCATCCAACTGACCTTGACTAAGTTTGGTTGAGATCTTATTTACCAACCAATTCCCTAATCTCCTCCACATTTAGTAGAGCCATTTGGATATTTGAAACTAAAGCAAAAAAAAGATAT
The DNA here is from genome assembly GCA_037957365.1 of Torreya grandis. Taxonomy (NCBI): domain Eukaryota; kingdom Viridiplantae; phylum Streptophyta; class Pinopsida; order Cupressales; family Taxaceae; genus Torreya; species Torreya grandis. Next base: position 30,777 of record JARHVA010005961.1, on the reverse strand, counting down.
GGACTTGTCCTAAGCCACATAACATGCACCCAGGGATAACATATTTTAGGCTTACACTATGTTATAAACTAATGCATATGCGATATTAATCCCCATATGGAAAATTCGTGGGCTATGTGGTTGTTAAAGGATCCATCATGGGATTTGAACGCATAAACTATGACTAAAAAGTGAAGAAGACTAACCAATCTACCACACCTTTTTAAGTGCTACAAGAGGCATGAAATTTTACTTGTATAGGGAATTCAAAATTATTGTGTAAAATTTAAAAGATATAATTTGTATAAATTAGCACTTTTGACCAATCTAGAGGTATTTTCAGAGCTTTGAGTAAACTAAAAAGTTGTTCTAAATTTTGAGATGCTCATTTTGGTATATTGGTGCTCCTAATTTGGTGTCCATTTAACATATTTTTGAGTGATTTAAGTAATGTTTTGATATAGAACACTAGGAAGAGATCTACAAGTGCTTTGAGAAGGTGGAGGATGATTGCTGAGTATTGTCAAAATTCTCTGAAGGTCTAGTGGCATGATTTTATAGGTTTGATTTTGCATTATGTTTTTTTGAGTTTTATTACTACATGCAAATAGATTTTAAATGGATCAGATTGCTATTTAGTAATCCCAGAGATGTAACCTATTTGGGTGAACTCTCTAAACAATCACAATATCTTTGTATTCTATTTGGAGTTTAATTTTTCTACATATTTTAATTAGTTATTAAATATTTGGATGCAATTTAATTAAAATATGACACTTATGAAAAATCATATAAATGGCTTTCTGATCATTTTGAATGTGGAGATGTTATGAATGAGTTATTGAAAACACTCATATTTCAATTTTTAAATCCATTTTAATCACGTTATAGTAAGTTTGATCAGATATATTTAAACGTCATTTTGAGTATCCATTTATAAATTGTTTTGAAATCCTAAGAGGTAAACATGGTTTACGAATCATTATTTAACTCATATCACTAGTTAAAAACTTTTATTCAAAAATTTCCTTCCAAGACCATAACTATTTCCTTAAACCATTCTTATAAATTGTAATACAAAAATTATTTTTTACTAATAGTTTTCCCAAAGGTGTAATTTATTTATTTTTATTTAAATCAATTTAAACAAAAATACTTAATAAAATTTTGGAAATGCATCCTTCAAAATTTATTCCATGATATTATAACAATCTCACAAAAAGGTGAAACAATCAAAATTCAAAACATCCTACTTTATACAAATCAAATGTACTATTATTTTCTAAGGATGATCTAAAAGAAAATATTTAAATCATAGTTTTGGGTTGAATAAGATCTAACTATGCAAAGTTACACTTATAATAACAACTCAAATATTCATAACGTCCATATCCAACTGGTTCATTTCATGATAGCCCCTCTATATGCCAAGACCCACTCCATGCATCTATTAATCCCATCCATTACTAGGTACTCCTTCCCACCTCAACCATTAGTTAGAGATGGAAGTAGGAATGCACTATCCAACATGGAGCAGACAACTAAAACCAACAATGTGATGTAGAATGGCCATAGGTACAAGAAAAGGTATAGTCAAAACCAAGCTCTATCAATACACACTAAACCCAATAAAGTAAGTTGAAGGAATTTTTTTTTATGTTCCCAAATCTCAATTAGTCTTACAAGTGGAGGAGTTGTAAAACTTTGAAGGGCTTCATGACCTTTAACATTCTTTCAATTTGCATTTAGATGACAAAAAAATCCATTTGTATCATGCTAGTAAGTGAATGTTGGTTGGTTTCTCACTCATGAAATAATTCAAAGTTCAAAATGGATAAATAAAATAACATAGAAATGGCATAATACTATCCCACCATCAAAATATAAAAACAAACAATTCAGTGCGTAAAGTGAAGAAAAGGTATTTGGCTATAGCGTTAATATATTGTATAATTATTTAGTTTTACTTGTATACACCACCTTTTCCACTGCACAACAAACTTCCAAGACTAATGTAGCTCATTATTGTTGCATCTACATTGAATCCAACAAGGGAATTAGCAATACATGTTCATAGTCCATTAATAAAAGATGTTTAAATATAAATGTTATATTAATGAATATAAGCAATCTTAAATAATATTTAAATATTTTGAAAGTCTTCAAAAGGTCAAAAAAAATTCTCAAAATAATCATTCTGAGATTTTTCCATATTCTTTTTGTATGTAAGAATCTTCAAAGGAAGCTCAACATTATCATGTTGTTTCTCAGATAAATTATTTGTTTCTGGCATTTTTTATTATAGGTAGATTATTAAAAAAAAAAAAAAAATCAATCAGAATTCACTTCACTTACAAAATGTTGATCACTAAAGGTATGAACTATAGAAGCTTGGATTCAATTTTTTTGGAGAATGATTCAAACACAAAAAAATTAAAATATGTACTGATTTAACTTATATCACTAGTTACAAACTTCTACTCAAAAATTTCATTCTAGGACCATAACTATTGTGTTAAATCATTCTCATAAACCACAATACATAATTTATTTATTTACTAACAACTTCTTGAAAGGTGCAATTTATTTATTTTTGTTTAAATAAAATTAAACAAAAATACTCAATAAAATTCTAGAAATGTAACCTTTAAAATTTATTCAATGATATTATAGAATTCACCCAAATGGATACACCAATCATAATTTAAATCATCTTACTTTACACAAATCAAATGTACAACTATTTTTCAAAAAAGAGCTAAAAAAATTTAATCACATAACTCAGTTGAATAAATTCTAACTATGCAATGTTACACTTACAATCTCAATTAAAATATTCATAACTTCCATATCTAATTGGTTCACTTCTCGATAGCTCCATATGCCAAAACCTAGTCTATGCACCTACTGAGTCCACTCATTAGTGGGTATTCTCACCCACCCCAACCATCAGTTGGAGACGGAAGTAGGAATGATGTAACCAACTTGGAGCATACAACTAAAACAAAGAACATGATGTAGAATGGCCACAGTATAAGAAGGCGTATTGTCAAAACCGAGAATTTTTAATACACTATAAACCCAATAAAGTAATTTTAAATGAAAATATTTCATGTTTCCAAACCTCAACTAGTCTTACAAATGAAGGAGTTCTAAAACTTTCAAGGGCTTCCTTACCTTCAACATCCTTTCAATTTGCATCAGATGACAACAACATCTATTTGAATCATGTTCCTAACACAACATTGGTTTGTTTCTCATTCATGAAATAATTCAAACTCCACAATGGAAAAATCAAATAACATAGAAATGATATGAGACTATCCCACAATAAAAAATTGATAAACATATAATTTAGTACATAAAAGAAAGAAATGGGGTTTGGCTATGGGGTGACCATACTGCATCACACTTTTATTTGTACATGTATACACAACCTTTGCCACTGCACAACAAACCTCCTAGACCAACCTAGCTCAATATTGTTGCATCTACACCCAATCTAACTATAAGGACATTAACAGAACCTATTCATAGTAATGTAATAAAACACATATAAATATAAATGCTTTATTAATGATTACAACCAATCTTAATTAATATTTAATTATTATAAAGGTCTCCAAAATGTCAAAAATAAAGTAAAATAGCCTCAAAATAAACATTCTAAGATTTTTTCTTGCGTTTTTTATATGTAAGCATATTCAAAGGAAAAACAACATTCTCATGTTACTTAGTTAAATTACTTCTTTCTGGCATCTTCTAATTGTAGGAAAATTTTAAAAAAAAATCAATCAACTTTCACTTCACTTATAGAATGTTGATCACTAAATGTATGAAATGTAGAAGCCTCGATTCTATGTTTTTGGATAATGATTCAAATACATAAAAATAAAATATATATTTATTTAACTTATATCTCTAGTTGCAACTTCTATTCAAAAATTTCCCTCCAAGACTGCAACTATTGTGATGTTTAATTTTTCCTTTATTCTTTTATTCTAAACTATTGTACTAATGGATTTATTGGTCTAGAGGAAAAGGTCTTCATATTTTTATATGCTTCCATGCATCATAAGTAGCATTCTAATCTATCTCATTTAGAGAATGAGGTGCACAAAGGGAAATAGACATTAACATATTTAATGTTTTCAAAGACAGTCTAAATCAATCATTGTTCCTTAACTTGTATAGATAAAGTAGTATAAATATAATAATATTAAATAAACATCAAGTAGTATAAAGTAATATAAATAATGATGACCATCAAAATAAAGTAATATAAATAAATTGATGTTATAAGTATATGCTTTGCCTTACAATAACAACATATGAGTTGTATTATTTCATTTTTATGGGACCAATCTTCCTTTGAATTAGTATTATAAATATCCATATAATAAAATTAAATTAATTACACACACACACACACACACACACACACACACACACACACACACACACACACACACACACACACACACACACACACATGCGCGCGCGCGCGCATAAGTACATACATACATATACATATTGTTTCATTTTTATGAGACCAATCTCACTATAAATTACCGATATCATTGTAAATTATTATTATAAAAAAATAAAACCAATGTCACTATGTGTGTGTACACACACACACAGATTGGTTTTATATTTTTATAGTAATAATTTACAGTGATATTAGTAATTTATAGTGAGATTGGTCTCATAAAAAAAAACAATATGTATATATATATGTGTGTGTGTGTATATATATATATATGTATGTATGTATGTATGTATGTATGTATGTATGTATGTATGTATGTACAGTGAGATTGGTTTTATATTTTTAGAATTCTAATTTATAGTAAATGTATATAAATAGTTTTATTTTCATTAGACATATATATTTATACATACTAATTTACAATAAAATTGGTCTCATAAAAATGAAACTATATGTATGTATGTATGTATACATTTCATTTTTATGAGACCTTTATATTTATACAAACTACTAATTTATAATTAAATTAGTCTCATAAAAATGAAACTATATGTATGTGTGTGTGTGTGGGGACACACACACACACATTCTTCAAATTTGTATTATAAATATATGTAATAATGAAACATATATATTTAGAATAAATTAGTATTATAAATATAATATATATTCACTATAAATTACTATTATAAATGTATTTAAAATTAAAATATATACATTTACTGTAAATTAGAATTATAAATATATATAAATGAAATTGTATGCGTGTGTATATGTAATATTTTATAATACCTAAAAATTGTAATCGTCAATAACATACAATATCTAAAATACATAAAATGATACAAAATCCACTTTTATTAAATTTATGGCATGACCTAATCATTTCTATAATCATTTCTATAGATAAATAGTAAACCATTATGATACAATAAATCAGTAATTTTCTCTACACACTTCCCCCCCCTTTAAAGTTGAATAGAATGGAGACTGTTTTGGTTAAAGGTTACCAAAAATAAGATTTAGGAAGCTTTTCATCAGGAAAGAGTTTGGTGAGGTTCAGATTAGTACGTACTTAAGAAATTAGTTTGCACCCATGTCTTGGAAAGGGTAGAGCCAAGTAAAAACATATGATTGTACAATAATATGGATATTTACGGAAATAAAATTTGTGTTTTCTCAGATTTGGGTTGAAAATTTTGGTTGTTTGTTAATAACTTCCATCCCCAGTTCCAAAGCCAACTGGTTACAATGAGTTTTAGACGCACACCCTTCAATCTCTATCTTTTACGAGTATAGGCTCAAAAAATTATTTGATTCATCAGTAAGTGGTCTAATAGAAAATTGAATTTAGAAAGATGTTTTATGCTATCACAGTTTATTATAATTATAATTAGATGTTTTTCGATAAAAACTAGGTGCAATCTTTTTCAAAATTTTGAGTATTTTAAAATCCCCAAAATAACCAAAATCTACAATACATAGTTATTATAAAGAAGATAAATATGTTTTGTTTCATTATAATGAACTATGGAAGCTTAGAAGTTAGAATCTCTAATAGATTTATGCCACATGAATGCACCATGTATTTATCTATATCTACAACCAATCTCCATTAACTACCTTACATAAATCTAACTAGTTTAGATTTATCCCCTCCATCATGTGCATTTATTGTTAGAGTTACAAAAGTGTTGATAGTCCATTCTATGAAATCAAAGGCAAACTTACCAGAAGCTTACTCGCCCATGATTGTTGAGGAAGCCACTCACAATTCATCAAGCAGCTGGGAAACATATGACAAACAAGTCATGGGATGGGCATTGGGGAATCCGTGACTCAAAATCCTGTACTAGCGTGGCCTGTTAGGACTTGAGTAGTGATTCAGAATTTCGGTTAATAATACGCAGACTGGCAGACCATGAAAATGAATTTAGCTAATGGATACTTCAAATTGAAATGTCATCGCATGATCGTAACAGCCCAGCTAAATTCCTATTTGAATACATTGTGAATTTGTGACTTGTGAGAGTAGCCCACACCCGTAGTCCGCACTGCCTAGTGCTAGTTGTGCCACTGCCATCACCATTATTAATTGCTAGTATCTACCATGAAAACCAATTTAGTTGGGCCGTCGAATGGCAGACCATGACAAGTCTTAGCCGATCTGCTCTATTTAAAAAATAAATAAAATGAGAATGCAGTTTTAGGGAATTTATTATTTTTGATGGTATTGGTAATGGTGTTAACTGGTGAGTTTTGTCTGATAAATTACATTAACATGGGCAGGTATAGCGACCACGTTAACTTTTACTTATGATGTTTGTTTGTCCTTACTCCCTAATAGCTACAGCGCATCACAAATGCCCACCTGGCACGAGCCAGGCGACCCAGGCACCCACCAGTTACAAAAATTAAATGACCGATCCGAGTAAAATTTCTTGGTGGCTATTTTTAAACGGGGCCCTTATTTTGTCAATTTTTATAATAATTTTTTTCTTTTATATTGTCACATATTTTATGAAATTTAAGTTTTCTTAAAGGCTATTTTAAATATGTACTTCTCAAGTTTGTACATAGGTTAATACGGGTTCCAATTTGACCATTTACGTGGACGATTATTTTGGAGATGGTTAATTTATATTTAATATCTTTTTTCATGAATAAATTTTGTATTTTAAATTTGAATGATTATATATATATATATATATATATATATATGAAATCATTCAAATTTAAAATATATAGGTTAATATGGGTTCCAATTTGACCATTTACATGGATGATTATTTTGGAGATGGTTAATTTATATTTAATATCTTTTTTCATGAATAAATTTTGTATTTTAAATTTGAAATATATATATATATATATATATATTTTGGAGATGGTTAATTTATATTTAATATCTTTTTTCATGAATAAATTTTGTATTTTAAATTTGAATGATTCCATATATATATATATATATATATATATATATATATATATATGAAATCATTCAAATTTAAAATATATAGGTTAATATGGGTTCCAATTTGACCATTTACATGGATGATTATTTTGGAGATGGTTAATTTATATTTAATATCTTTTTTCATGAATAAATTTTGTATTTTAAATTTGATATATATATATATATATATATATATATATATATATATATATATATATATAAATATAACAAGAGAACCTTATTAAAGTTGGTAAACGAATTCTTTTTAAAAAAGAACTTTTAATAAAACATGATGTAGTGGTGTACATTAAAGTACATCAAATTATTCTTAAAATTAAACTTCAAATTTGTTTGAGAATAAAATTTAAAATAAAATCTCTCATAATTTTTTTAGAATAAAAATTATAATAAGAACCTTAAAATTTTAAAAAAATAATAATTTGGAATACTTGTAACAAATGAAATAATTTTAATAAAATAAATCAAAATTATTTTAATGCATAATTTTATATTTGCATTAACCATATTTTCATTAAATATAAATTATGTAATCAAAAACATAATCCACTAAAATGTATCAACTTTATGTAGAGGATGAAGAGGATTTAATGCAGTCTACTCATGTTGGTTTGTTCATGGGCCTAGATGGTATCAATATTTCTATATTTTAGCTATCTACATTTCATCCAGTCACCTTGCCTACCACTTCCTAGGTACATTTACTATTATACTTATATTACAAAAATAATGTTAGACTTGTTCAATTTAAAATATTTTTATAATTTGAAAGGTAATTAGATGTATATGAAATAGTTTTATGTTGCAATAGGTTTTTAGGGTCCAAACAATC